>JXTB01000494.1:38387-95921 GCA_002914805.1 Parasponia andersonii
ATTATGGAAAATTTAGCTCATACCACTTTTTAATTAAAAGATTGAAATGCTCATAGATACCAATTAAAAAAGTAAAAAGCTTATGGATGTCAATTGAGAAAAGATTTAAATCACACATATTCTCCCCTTTTTTATATCATCAAAATAATGCACAAGAAAGAATAATAAAGCAAACAGAATATCCATTGTAAAGTAGATAAGGAGTTCATACAAGTAACCATAAAATAAATAGAGAGTTAAAAAAAAAACCAAAAATCCATCAAGTGTAGAACATAAAAGTAGACAACAAAGGAGGAGGGAAATATCCAAAGTAAGACTGCATCATCCTCATAATCTCATCTTGCTGATCTTAGATGATTTGATCTTAGATGATTTGGAATTGATTTTCAGATATCTGACGGACGAAGTTGACATCAGCTGAGAGAATTTGATAATGTTCAAGCTCGGTATCACGAAGATGTTATATGTCGAGCTTCATAGTGTTGAGACATTCAAAAAGACTGTTAAAGGCCTTAACAAAGTTGAAAAATTGAGTAGGAGAGCTTTCTTGTGGAGCGGGAGCCTCCTCAGCATGAGCCTCCTCAATGCCTTCAGTAGCTCTACTACTTCCCACTTCTTGTTAAGCATCTACCTCTTACTCGTGTTCCTGTTTGGTCTTAGCCACCTATACGTTGTTGATAAAAGTGAAGCTCATAAGAATAAAAGTCTTGTTATTGATCTCTACATCTATGGACTAAGGTTTGTGTTCAACCTCATCAGTGGTGAAAATGTTGAAGTGTTGGAAGATACGAGTGAGAAGAAAACCATAAAGAAGAGAGGATCTCCTATTCTCTATAGTATTAATCATCTCATGAAGAATAAAGAATGAAAAATCTTGTCTTCTTCCAATAAGAATAGAATCAACGAAACAGGTATCACCAAAGGTGGATGCATCCCTATAACGAGCTCTAGGGATCATGTTTTGAGATATAAACTGAAAGATAATCCTAGCTTCTAGAGTAAGATCAGTGATATAAGGCTTAGGTTGAAAACTATTAGGGGAACATACACAGAGCAGGGCTTGTTGAGGATCAAAATCCTCGATCATAGGCTAAGTATTGGTAATGGGAAATCTATAACCACTAATAGACAAATGTAGAATTTCAGCCAGGAGTTGTTCAATAATGGAAAATTTTATTCCCTTGAGGGAATCACAGATAGCATGTTGTCCCCTAGAGATGTTGGCATAGGCATAAAAACCTCGAATCAGCCTAGGATATCCTGTCTCCTTAATGGAGCAGAATTCAGTCCATCCCATATTTTCAATGTAATCTGGAAATTTGACATAAGATAAATCTCTAAAATTGAATGTTCTACCCCAAATTATACTCTTTTTGGAAAAAATTTCTTTATACTTAGTCATGAGGGCAGGGGATTTAAGAAGAGGAGTATCTAACCACGCCTTAGTATGTTGTTCTTGTTCCTCAAGACGAATCTCCTTCCTTTTTTGCCTTAGGTTTTCTCTTCTAGGAGACATAGAATTAAGAGACGGAAAATAAAGACTCAACTACAAGGGATTTTTAGAATTTTAGGGTTTGGAAGAAAGAGAAAACTAATTTAGATGCAAAGGAGTGTAAAAACCAAAGATTAAGAGTAGGAAAATGAGGAAATCAACTCTGATTAGGTGAAAATTGAGAGATTTTGTGAGAAAGTTAAGTGGGAATAAGAAGAGATGAAAATATGGTGTGAAAGAGAGAGGTTTCAGTTGAGAGAATGTGAAAAATGATGAAGAAAAATGTCAAAACACTTTAAATACACACTGAACTGCACGATTTAAGTAGACCGAAAGTGCGTTTTTGGTTTGTCGATTCTTCCAGAAACTAGAGCAGTTTCTATCGGGATTTTTCGGTAGAACAAAAAAATTTTTGGTCTGCTGATTCCCCTATTTTCGCTGTTCTACAATGAATATCGATTTAAAACAGTGGAATCATTCAACCAACAAAGAAAACATAGGAAAATCAACAATTTGAAGATCATTCACAATAAATAAAGTAATATTTAAGCACACAAACAATTAATAAAACTCATTATGATCAATCATACTAAGTTCTCTACGAATCATATAAAAATGATCCTCGTTGAGAGGTTTAGTGAAGATATTAGCTAGTTGTTTTTCCGTCCAAATAAACTCAAGTACAATGTCACCTTTTTGCATACAATCATGAAGAAAATAATGTTTAATATCAATATGCTTAGCTCGTGAATACAAAATTGGATTTTTGGACAAATTAATAGCACGAGTATTATCACATTTAATAGGTACATGTTCATAATGAATTCCAAAATCCATGAAAGTTTATAATAGGAAAAGATGTAAAACTAATGTTACCTATACCCAAAATCTTGTCTTTAGCATTGTCTCTAAAAATGATATGTCCTCTATTCCTTTTTGTAAACAATAAGAGTAACGATTAGTACTAGTCATGTGTTTGGAGCAACCACTATCTAAGAACCAAAAATTCTTCTTTTGTACCTCCGAATAAGAATCAAACTTTGATTTTCGGTACCCATACTGATTTGGGTCCTTGAGTATTAGTTCTAGATCCTTTTAGTACTCAAGCTAGTTTTCTACCAAAATATGCATTCTTTTTCACAAAGCATGAAAAACTAATATTTACACCTTAATTGTAATAAGTGGTTGGTGTCACTAGTACTAACTTTCACAAAATAATTTTTGAGATATTTTTGTTTTATAGAAGATTTGTACCTAATACCTCTTTTGTCAATAATGCATTTTTGTCCACCAAGCATTATATCAAAATTTTTCTTTCCATTTGTAAATTTGTGGACGATTTTGATCAAGTCTAAAACCATGTTATTAAAAAAGTGTTTTCTTTTGACAAAATATCACAACTACTACAAAATGATTTCATTTCTTTTTCTTTTGTAAATCCTTCAACTAATTTAGACAAACTAAGAATTTTCTTTTTAAGAGCATTATTTTTGAAAATGAGTTTTTCATAATTTTTGTATAAATCATTAAAATAACTCAATAAATTCTCATATAATAAATCATAATCACTATCATTTTCATTAGACTCACTACTTGTATCACTATCATGAAATTTAATTTTAGGTTCAAGTGAGTTTACCTCATTTTTTATTTCCATGAAGCACATGCTGACAATTTTTTCTTATTTTTCTCCTTTGGTTTCTTCTTCTTCACTATCATCCTTCTTCTTCATTTTTCTTCTCAAAGGACATTCGTTCTTCATATGACCCTATTTCTTGCATTCAAAGCAAGTGATTTGATCATCCTTCATTTTATTTTCTCAGAAGTCATTGCCTTTGGTATTCTTCTTGATGTTCTTCTTTTTGAAGTTTAGGTACTTCTTGTACCTTTTGGTAAGTAGGGCAATATCTTCAAGCTCACTATCCGTAAATTCTTCTTTTTCCTCATTGCTTTCTTGTTAGGCAGCTTTAAGAGCAGTTCTTTTCTTTTTTTTCTCCCCTCCATCTTCACTTGTTTCTTTCATGAGAATTTCATGGGTCGTCAAAGAACCCATAAGTTCTTCAAGTAGAAGTTTGCTAAGATCCTTAGCTTTTTGAAGGGTCATCACCTTGCTTCTATATTCTCAAGAAAAGTTTCGAAGAATCTTGCTCGCCAACTCACCATTTGGAAATATTTTTCCTAAAGCACCAAGAGAGTTAATAGTTGTGAATCTAGTAAACATTTGTAAAATAAATTCATCTTTTTCCATTTTAAACAACTCATAGTTTCTAATAAAAATATTGATTCTAGCTTTTTTCATTGAGCTAGTTCCTTGATAAAATACTTCTAGTATGTTCCATAATTCATGAGCATCTCTAATTTTCTCAACATTATTATAAATATTTTTATCTAAGGCACACACAAGAATATTTCTAGCTCTATCATTTTTGGTGAAATTAATTTTATCTTTTTCATCATATTCTTCTATATCTATTTCGACTTCTCTACCATCAACCACTTTTGTAATTTTTAAAGAACTTTTAGTGATAATATACCAAAAATCAAAGTCAATGGACCTAAGATAAGTATCCATATGACATCTCCAATAGTTAAAATTACTTTTGTTAAAAAATGGTGGTTTGAATGGAGACAACCTCTCGTATTAAAAAGAAAAATTATTTAGGCTAGTCATCTCAAAAGCAGTTAAGTTTAAAAAATTTGAGCACTAAGCTTTGATACCAATTGTAAGTCCAAGGTTAGTTAACCCAAGAGAGGAGGTAAATTGGGTTTTAAATACTTTTAAAAGCTTTTCTTGAAAGATAAGTATATTTAACAAGTTACCGCTACAATAAGTAAAAATAGATAAATTGCATGCGTAAACTCAAGATAAATAAATTTAAAAAGATAGACATAGAGAAATACAAATATTATTTTTAAGAGGTTTTACAAACACGATAATTTGTCTACGTTCCCAGCTCTTTGGCAAACCACTTCGAGCTATCCACTATCGGATCAAGAGAATGGGCTTGACCGTCCCTTTTATATAACGAGTACTTTCTCCTTAGGTACACTCATACTTTTACAATAGTTTTGAATTCGACTCTATTATGCCTAACACAAATTGTTTCGTCTCTGGTGCTAATCTCACCTAAATCGGTAGTTTATAAATTTAGTGCCAACCTCACTTCACAAATATAATTAGGTTTTTGTTTGTTGATATACTCAATTAGAATCTCTCATAAGAATTTAGATGATATAAGGTAAGCTTAGAGAGAATAAATAAGAATACAAAGTACAATCTAGTTTGACTTAATTTACTTTTGTGAAAAAGTAGATTTGAAAGTTTAATTCATAAAAGATAATTAGAATAACTTGAAAGTATTTATAAAGTAATGTTGGAATGTACAAAAGTTGTTTCAAGTGTTAAAAAAGCTTCTATTTAAATACTAGAATGAAAATTAGCCGCTTTGGACCGTTTGACAGACAATTTGTCATTTTCGGTAGACTGAAAGTTCACTTTCAGTAGACCAAAAATACTGGCCATTGAAAATACGGTTTTAATGGTCGGATTTTGAAAAGTTGTTAAAAACAAAAAAAGAAAAATGGAATAGGTATTTTCAATTTTATTTCAAGATTTTTTCCATCGTTTTCAAAAAATGACTTTATAAATTGATTTAATATGTAATATAGGAACTATAAAAATCCATAAATCAATTTAAAAATTTGTGTAAACTAAATTTTATATTTAATTGGAAATAAATAGATTTGGTAGTTTAGCTTTGAAAAATTCTAATTATATGAAAAATTTAAGCTATTAATATTATATAATGTGCAGATAAATATTCAAGCATAAGAACTAAGTGTAAATTTTTATTGATCTAAGTCTTGTATTCTTGATCTTCGTCTTTAAGCATTTTTTCTATAATTTATCTTGAATGTTGTATGAACTTTTTAATTTAACTTGCTACACACTCAAATAAATTATTAGTTCTCAATCATATGTTTGTTAACTTAAAAATTATGAGAGTAGAATTGATGATACAAATATGACTCAACATAAAAGAAATAGGTATCCAAAATTGTAAGATCCACAATATATGACTTTTTTTAAGGAAACAATTTTATTAAACTTAAATAAGAGTTACAATATAGTATATTGAGTTACATAAAACTTCTTAAAATGATAATTTAGAAATCAATTCATAAATTTTGAAAATAAAAAAATCTTAAAAAATCTCTAAACAAAGACGATCTCTATTAATGATCTATATTAAAATACTTCAATGGCTCATTTTAATTTTTTACTATTCAAATTGATATTTTTCATTGACTTAATAGAAGAATTTCGGGAGAATAATATATCGTGAATGATAACCAAAGTATCAAAATCATTTTCTAAAATGAGACTGTGGAGAGTAGACTGAAGCAGGGTGGCTGCCCCAAAGTCAAATACAATCTTAGAAAAATCATTTTCTAAAATGAGTCGTAAAAAGGTCATCCCCCGTAAGAAGAGTATTATTTCCCTATTATTTTACTGATATTTGAAAAAGGACATTTCGTATGGAGGGGTTCAAAATCCGGCTGTTTTACTCGAAGCCCCCACCAAAAAAAAAAAAGGGAGAAAAAAAAAGGGATCCAGTCGTGAGTTCTAAACCTGCTAGTTCTCGCTCTTGCCCAAATCCCCTGGTCCAAGGGGTCAGGCACCCGATTGGCGTGTCTTAAAGAGTTCGAAACTTGCAACTCTAGGAGGTGTGTAGTGTTTATTCACTCCTTACCTCTCTTACCCAAGTCTCTCTCTCTCTCTCTCTCTCTCGGGTCCGCCATGGACGTTCTCTCAGTCTCATCCTTACCCTACTCTCCCACTCCCACCCCAAAACCCCTTCACTCCTCTCGCCCCAAACCCTTCTCTTATCTCCCACCAATCTCATCCCCCAAACACAAAACCTCCATTTTCAGATGCTTCCAAGGCACTGCCTCGCCTACCCCAAAACCCCTCTCCAAACCCCACGTCCTCACCCCTTCTCTGCTTCTCGCCTCCGCTCCTCAGACCCCCGCTACTGCCATGAGAGGCGCCGAGGCCGACGCCATGGGGCTTCTCCTCAGGGAGAGGATCGTCTTCTTGGGAAGTAGCATTGATGACTTCGTGGCCGACGCCATTATTAGCCAGCTTCTCTTGTTGGACGCTCAGGACTCGACTAAAGATATCAAGCTTTTTATCAACTCCACTGGTGGCTCTCTCAGGTACCATAAGCTTTGTCCTTTTCTGGGTCTCGATTGTTTCAGCTTGGTTTGGACAATCAGCTGGTTTTGATAATTTTTTTTAATTGAATTTCGTTAGATTGTGATAGATATTTGACACGCTTACTAGGGATTTGCTTTAAATATTGATCAAGAAATGTTTCATTTTGGAGTTATATGCTTTTGGTTTATTCATTTCTATGGATTAAATTTCTGGGAATTGCATATATGGGTAATATATGTTTTATCAAGGGCCATGAATACTAATTCGTAAATGTAAGGGCTGTAATGTGAATGGTAATGAAGGAAGTGTTTCACTTTTGCATCTATTCATCTGTTTATTTACAAGTTTAGAGCACAAATTTTGGTGAATTTGTTACATAATTGGTAAATTTTGGGAAGAGATGACCCAATTTCTGATTCATTCTCATTCCTCTCCGAACACTTTACCTTTACAGATCTTTTCATTATGGATTAGTAAACAAGTCTGAAATGTTTCATTTTAACGATATATGCTTCTTGGTTTCTTCAATTTTGTGGATTAAAGCTCTGGGATTTGCATAATGAGTAGTAGATGCCTTTAAAACTAGCTGAGTATGAAAAAATTGAAAAGGGCACTTATTTTGTTGACCCTATTTGCTGAAATCATAACCAATGCAAGTTTCTAGAGCTAATTGCTTATGGTGGGCATCTTCTCTTTTGGTTTACAAATTTCTATAATGCATTAACATTGTCGAGGATTGGCCTAGCCTAGTAATGGTTTCGTTGATGTTGTTTATATATAAGTGTTGGTGTTCTGTAGCGAGTACTTTTTCCAGCATGTACTTAGGCTCCACTGAGTAGGCATCGAGTAATTCATTCCTTGTCCCATGTGTGCGGATTTTGGAGACTGGCAAGAGCAAACTCCTAAGGTTTTATTAGAAAAATTCAGGTTTTATATGCGCTTATGCTTTTATGAAAATGTTCAGAAACAACCATTACCTTTTTCCTTATGGTTTAAGGTTTTGAATTTTCAGCTTACCAAGTCATTCCTACGCAATAAAGACTTAGTTAACCAAGTCAAAGACTTCTTGAATTTGGTCAATCTGAAAAACATTTAGGTATTAACCTTACCTGCCTGTGTTTTCCTGAATTTGAAGATTCAGCACTTTGCCCCTTATTGGTGTTAACACTTAATGACAAGTTTGAGCTTTCCAAGGTGTTACTACTTCAGTATGTGAGGTGCCTGCAGACCTGGGTAAATTATGAATTTAGATCAACTGTTAAATTATGGATTTATTAATATCAAACAGGTTATGGATCTATTAAGCTTGGACTTAATCCAATGTAAAGATTCAGATTTAAAAGTTGATATTTGATGGTAAGTGGGTTCATCACCCATTAGGAAAAGAAGATATTCAAGGATGTGTTCGGGCTCAAATAGAGGTCTTGGATTTGCAAACCTGTCTATCCATCTCCAAAGAGAAAATATTTTTGTAGATTCATTACTCTTTATAGGATACTGCTTATAAGAATTCTTGTCAACTTCAAATTAGCTAAATTAAATGTATTTGCTTATATTCTCCGTTGCTTGTTTTCTTCTTAGTGTTATTTGCAAATACACATTTGAGATATCATATATGGCTGCCTATGTAAAGGCCATCTTATACTGGTAGGTTGAAACCGATTTATTTTTCCTTCTCGTATTAAGCCTTAGATACTTGGTGCTACAAAAACAACAAGAAGAGAGAACTTTTGCATACAGAGGATTTTCTAATGATGAACTTTGAAGTTAGACATACAACTATATGATTTCTTGGAAGTAGAGACCATATATGTTTCCTCATAAGACTGCTTTAAGGTTTATGTAACTGTTCTTCTTTAGCATTCTTTACTAGTAGATGGGAAAACTTGGAAATAGATGGTATAAGAAGAATATTGCTAGTGTTGTGATCCCATTGAGTTTGTTCTTTGACCTTGCTATCAATGATCTCATGTTCTCTGTACCTTAGACAATCAGGATTTTTTCCTGCATACTTCTTAATGGTTTTCCTACGAACTTTTATGTGCAGAAATACATATACATGTATATTTCCATGGAAACTTAAAAAATTCATTCTATGTCTTAGTTGTAGTTCAAGATCAATCTGAGGGGAAGTATTCTTATGATGCCACAATGAACCCGATTATTTCTCTCCTATGTCGAGAGTTTAGGGTCATGCTCTTTTACATAAAGTTTTCAGCACTCTGTTTTGCCTGACTAATTTCCTTGATGTTATGTACTTCAGTGCTACAATGGCCATCTATGATGTTCTTCAGCTCGTGAGGGCTGATGTATCCACAGTTGCACTTGGCATTGCAGCATCAACAGCTTCTGTTATCCTTGGTGGTGGTACCAAAGGCAAACGCTTTGCAATGCCAAACACACGGATAATGATTCATCAACCTCTTGGAGGTGCTAGTGGACAGGCTATAGATGTGGAAATTCAAGCCCGAGAAATCATGCATAACAAGAATAATGTGACTCAGATTCTTGCATATTGCACTGGTCGTTCATTTGAACAAGTCCAAAAGGATATTGATAGGGATCGCTATATGTCGCCTATAGAAGGAGTTGAATATGGAATAATAGATGGAGTTATTGACAGAGAGAGTATTATTCCTCTTGTGCCTGTACCAGAAAGGGTCAAACCAAGATTAACTTATGATGATATCAGTAAAGATCCAAGGAAATTCTTGACTCCCGATGTCCCTGACGATGAGATATACTAAAGCTTTTGGAGTTGTCACAAAGGTACATTATTCTTAAACTTTCACTTGATGTGTTAGTTGCATAGAAGAACTTTATGCCTCAGCCTCATACTTTAGGATCCAGAAATTGTAGAATGGAGGCAAGGAGAGCTGTGTAATCCCAAGTTCAAGTAAATTCCGTACGTTTTTCGGTCACTAGACTTAGTTTAAGCAAAGAGGTACTTTGGATCTTGCTGCTGTATAAGACTCCTTAATCTTTTCCTTTATTAAGCCCTGTAAACTGTGAAACCAGTGAGCATAAGATGGTTTACATTCATTCTCTGTTTTAAACTGATTCTGCCATTTAATCGTTTACAGCATTTCAGTGAATATGTCATTGATTATTGTGCAATATCTTAGTGGAAGTTTCTAGCTTTGAAGCTGTTAGAGCTTGTTTAGTAACATTTTCGTTTATGGTTTTTAAAAGTGATAGAAGAGGTGAAGATATCTTCGGCATAGTATTTGAGAAAATCTCTACTTTTAAAACGAAAACGACAAAAGTGTCTAAATTCATCAGCTTGTTGTTTTAATGAACATCCATGTAGAGGTTGAATTCTACAATTGAATTTGGAGTGTCTAAATTCCTTGCACATGAATAGTTAGTTAATAGATTTTATAGACCGTAGGCATAATTGAATGTGTTGAGAATCATACAGAGAAAGAGAATATGAAAATAAATATGATAATCACTATCTAGGTCTGTTTGGGATTGCTTTTGGAAGCTGTTTTTAGTTTTAAAAAACGGTCAGAGAAAAATAGGGGAAAGTGAAATGTTTAGTATGTGACGCCCTTGAAATTATATGCTTAGTGAGAAATAAAAAATTTTGCACTCACTTTGATAAATTGATAATTTAAAGGGTATTGTTTTGCGTGTGATTGTGGTTTACATTTTGATCGGCTACGAAATCGTGAAATTTTCGGTAAACTGAAACTTAGGAAAATGGCTCGGTAAGCTGAAATCCTAACAGTGTAAATTAGGATTTTGTATGGAATATTAGTGGCAAAATCACGTACAATTAGAATGAAAGTTTTCTGGGCTCTTTTTCGTTTTAAAATGTTGGCTTTAAAATAAGCGACTAACTTTCTGATATAAAGGACAGATTGATCATTTTTTAAATTCTTGTGAAAATTTTTGTAAAATTGGACCAATAATTATTTTTATATCTTAGTTATGCGCCTAGCATTAAAATTTGGAGAATAATGGAGCTTTGTAGAACAAATCGCGACTCATGGAAGTATTAGGGGTAAAAATGCAAATAAAAGGCCATTTTGTGGGTCAAATTTGTGAGCAATTAGGAGCTAATAAAAAAATATATAGCAATGGCAGAATCAAGTAAATTTTAAGAGGAGTTAGTGAAGGTAGTGACCAATCAAAAGTAAGGAGAGTGAGAGAATTAAACTTGGATTAGTGGGAGACAAAGTATCAAGTGAGATTTGACATGTGTTTTGTTCAATTTTGAACAAATTGAAGCGGCACTCTCGTAGGAAGCCACAACCAGCTTTGTGGGAAGATTCCAGACTCCCAAGAGCTTAGTTTAGTGCCAAAAGTCTGATCAAGAGTGCCATTAACCCTTGGTCATTGCATGTGTTCTAAAAGTTAGAAAAATCTGATCAAGAGTGCCATTAACTCTAAGTCATTGCATGTGTTTCAAAAGTTAGAAAAACCTCTCTCAAATTTTCTTTTTCTTCTTCCCTTGAACCCGAGCCAAGCACGGCCCCTCTATCACCATTTTTTATCATTCCTCCAAATTTTCTACGCCAAATTCTTCCTTAAGGTCCCTAGTACTACATAGTTCAAGTTTGCTTTCATTGAAGATGATGTTGGTAGACATGCAACTAGTTAAGGTAAGGTGTTTTATCTTGAAACTTTGTATTTCGAATTTAATTAAGGTTTGATGTTTTTGCTCATCATTAGATGTGATTTTTGTGAGTGTTATTGAGGTCAAAGAAGAATAATTCAAGGGTGTTGAGAGGTCTCAAAGTTGCTTCCTTAAGCTTGAACAAGGACTTCAAAGGTATAAGGTATTTTCTTTTGATTTTTGGTAGTTTTGGCTTTGGCCATTAATGGTTTTGAGATTGGATGAGTATAATAATTATTGTGGCTGCTTTTGTGAGCCTTGTGTGGTTGTTGTGACGATCGTAGATGTTAGAGCGCATGCATGTTAAGATCCTTAGTTAAAATGACCAAATTAACAAAAACCATGCATAGTAGAAATGACTTAAAGCTAAAAATATGAATTTGGCAGTGCTGTTGAGTTGAACACTTGAACTACAATGTGTCAAACTCGAATTTCTTTTGGCTTATTCTGGAATTTCTCGACTCTAAATTCAAGAGCTTTGAATTTAATTAGTGTTGGAATCAAGAATTGATCTAAAAGCCTTTTTAAAATATAAGTTATGCCTAAGGGATCATGTTATCCCAAAGATAAGCAACCCAAGAGGGAATGATTTGAGTTTTAAAAAGATTTTTGGAAACCTCTTAAGCAAAATCACTTGAATATGAAAATTACTAATTTTAATGAGACAAGCAAGTAAAAATAGCAATCAAATAATCACAATTTCAGTATAATATGCAAGTAAGTAAAGGGAAAGGGTTAGAGAAATTGCAAACGTTATTTTTATGAGGTTCGACAAATTTGACAATTTGCATACGTCTCCAGCTCTTGATAATTTGTTTTGAGCTTTTTACTAATTAGATCAAGATTATTAGCTTGACCGTTCATTCTACAATCATAGTGAATTCTTCGTCCTAAGGCTCATTCAATCTCTTAGGTGTAGCTCAAATTGTTGAGATGCCAATCTTATATGAACCTAATTATTTATAAATTCAGTGTCAATCTCACCTCACAATAATAATTTTCAATTGAAAGGTCACTCAAAGAATAATCGCTCAAAATAATAATACAAATTTAGTGAGCTGATTTGATAATAATGCACAATTGATACTCTAGAAATGACTCAAATGGATTTAAAAATTAAAACTTTGTAAAAGAGAGATATTGCACTTCAAAATTGGTTGAATATCAATGGAGGTTCGTAAAAAAGTTCTGAATGCCATTAAATTCAACTTTATTTATAAAACTATCTAAAACTAGCTATTTTCAGCCGTTATGTGCTTTCTGACCCACTCTAGAGACACGATCAACCATTCATGCTAACCATTAGAGTCTGACAAAGTACAACTCCAAAGGCCAAATGGCCAGACTAGTTTGGTCAACCAACTCGAGATCAGAAACCCAATTTGGGTTTCTTTAGTCTCATTTAATCGAATTTAATTCATGCCTTTTCAAAACAATTAATTAAAAATGGACTTTTTGAGGTATCTTTGGCTAGAAAAATAGTTGGAATCAATTTTCAAACACTTGAATGAAATAGTCTTTTTAGGCTTGGATTATGTTTGAAGATTTCTTTGAAATTTTTTTTAAAAAAATTTATGAGCCATTTTAAAGAAAATTTTATGTGCAATGTAATAAATTAAGTACAAGACTAGAAAATAAATTTTAACTTATTAAGACATGGTATTGAGTCTTAATTCTTGATGTTCATTTTTAAAATTTGAGATTTGTCTAATAATGCGCTATTTTTGACGATTCATTTTTAACTTTATAGCTATAAACTCAAGTCATTTATTAACAACAGAATAACATATTTATTAAAAATAAGATAAGATTAAAAGCCACGTAGTTAACAAATAACACAAGTCAAAACTTGTTTTAATGAATCTTTCTGAGCAGTTAAATTACAACCTTAATGGTAGCGTTTTCCGCATCTTGCTTCTAAATTGAGTTTTGACCAAAAATTTTATGGATGAAATAATAGACTTTTTCAAGTTTTTATATTAGTATAATTCGTTAAAACCCAAGATGATTTGCTTCTAAATTGAGTTTTGACCAAAAATTTTATGGATGAAATAATAGACTTCTTCAAGTTTTTATATTAGTATAATTCGTTAAAACCCAAGATGATTTGAGCACATAATGATAATTTGAATCTGGACTATGAAATTGTTTTGGAAATTTCTGACATTTATGAGAAAATGTTAATATGATTGGTAGTAAGAAAATTTTAATACTTATGTTGATATTTTTCTTAAAATGTAAAGTTAAAAAGGAGTTTGTTGCTTCAAGAAATACTGATAATAAATTTTGAGCTAAGAGTTATGAATTTTGTTCTAATGACTTGAAATATGCAAAAAGCTCTCAAGTAAAGGGATAAAAGCACTAACTATCTTTCCGATAAAATGTAGTGTGATACGGAGCTGAAGGTTTAAGAGTTAGTTGAAATGAGTTTCTAGTTAAAATTTTATGAATTCGGTAAGTTTATTCGTCAAAATTGCCATTTCAAGATGACTATTTCGTCAAAATTGTCATTTCAGTGATGTTTGAGATGAGTTGTTAGGGTTTGAATTTACCCACTATTCACAGTACTTGTAACGAGTGGTGATGATTTTCTATGAAATGAGTATCTGTGCGAGTCAAGTTGGCAATCTTTATATATGGGATATGTTATTATAATTCATTGAATGTTGAAGAATTCCATTTTGTGAATAGTGAGATCGCTTCTTCGTATGCATAATTAATCCTCTGTTGCATCTGTGTGAGCTTGATTTATACTTACACCTTTTTGGCAATATTTGTGATATTTGTATGAGTGATTATTATATCCATGCTTAGTGGTGACCTTTGTCGTACATGATAAGTTCGATTTGTGTATGGAGGTTATATATCTATGTGAATTGTCGAGGTTATATTTGTGGTGATACTTAGCTTTATTTTTATTTCCTTACTAAGCCTAGTGACTTACTCAGTACTTCATTGTTCTGGGTAAAGGTAAAGAAAAAGCTAAGTTGTGAGTGTGGGTGCAAGTCATACAGTTATGTCTACATATGACAAGTCCGTGTGGAAAATATTTTGAAAAGTATATATAATTTTATCACATGGCTCGAACACTGGTGTATTTTAGATTTTCACATATTTATATTATATGGTAAACATATTATAAATGTTTTGATTAAAATGTTTAAAAAACAATTGCATTTTTAGTGTTCTCTTGTCAACTTCTCTCTCGTAGAGTTTGTGAAATTGTAGAGTTTGTGAAAATGCATTTTAAACTAGTACTGACAAAGGGACGTATCATAGTAAATTTCTTCTTTCAATTTAACATTAGGGTAAAAATTGCTTTTACAATGCTAATTTTTTTTTTTTACAAATTTTCTAAAATATTATCGTACAACATACATAATTTATAATTTATTAAACACCTATTTTTTAAAAAATAATACATCAATTTCATGTATTTAATTTACCAAATGTCTAGAATTACTTTTTTTTTCCTGTGCTTTTTTACTTACAGTACATATGCAACATTTGCTAAGTGACCATATTGGGGCTACCCATATGTACCCATTAATCTAAATCGGATGTTGAGGTTTTTTTTTTTTTTTTTTTTTTGTGGTGATGGAAGGGAAAAACCATACTTTGTGTTTACACAAAATAAAATTCTTAAATTGAGTTGTATATAGGTTTTATTTAATGGAGTTAACTGGCCGTTATCGTTTTTCAAAATTAAAAATATAGAAGAAATAGTATGTTATAAGGAGCATTTTTTTGGTCCAACGCCTAAAAGAGATCCGTCCTAATCTCTAAAGTTCTTTAATCCAAAATCATCGTCTTAGGCGCTGTATCCTTCCTGGGCACAGCTTGGAACAAGTCCTAAATATCACAGTTTGGTATACATCAAAATCGAATGAAATTGGTGGTTCTTTGATGCAGATCTAGACCAATGACCGACCAATCAATACGTACAAGAAATTCCTTCTCTAACGACAACAGTCTTCGTCAAACAAAACCTCCTACTCCTTCACTATTTACTTCTCCATCTGATTTAAATCTTGCAGTGGTGTTCTTATATTTACGAGAGTTCTTTTATTAAAATAAAAAAAAGTCAGTATCAATACTTTTATAATACTACACATTGTTGGATCGGTTTTCACCAGCTGTCCACGTGTTTCTGAACTGCTGATATTGTATCTTCTAACTGTCCACGTATCATTGCTATCCCAAAGAGCTTTTAACTTCAGGCAGGGTCGGAGAGGCATGGGAGGCCACCTGCAAAGGCTCTCCGATACTTAAGTCAGTTGTTTATCTTTGATTCGGGGTAGCAAAGATTTAGTTTTTCTCTGTATGAGTATATCTTTGTCTTTTGCTCATAAATTTTTAAATATTTCTTTTTGTATGCGTACATACCTCTCCTTTTCGGGGACGCATGACTCATATATATAGTTCTGGAACTGTGAACCTCATGATTCTCAATCACAGAACCGAGTACCTTTTCTCATCTGGACTTACTCCAGAGATCACGGGCCGAGATTACCGCGATTCTTCCTGCATCGTCGTGGCCTAGTTTCCGCCGTCCTCTATGGCTCAAGCCTGTCAGGGGCGAGACTTTGACAAACCGTCATTCTGTCAGGACGGTTTACCCAATGCGCGTACCTACTCAGAATCGCATTAAATGCTCTGTCTGGGTCTGGAGCTGTGAGTTGCTTCCTACTGTACTCTGGTGGAAGACCTTTGAGGCTTCCGACCCTCAGCTGTCGAGGTAAGAATCGGACTGGGCCGAGTCCATCCAGGGTCTGGGATGGGCTCGACCCTAGCCTCGGATAGCCCATGGGCCCATGCTGTACCACGTACGACTCACGTGGCCTTTAATTGGTCACTCTGGACACGTGTCGGACGGTGTGCCCCGTTTATGACCTGTTCTGCCACTTAATCGTCCACGTGGTGTATGATTTAGGAACGGGTCCCATGGGCCTATGTGGTACTACGTGCGACTCGCGTGGCCTTTAATTAGTCACTCTGGACACGTGTCGGACGGTGTGCCCCGTTTATGACCTGTTCTGCCACTTAATCGTCCACGTGGTGTATGATTTAGGAACGGGTCCCACAACTGCCCCCCATTTCCCTATTTGATGGATTCGTATCCATCAAGTGGGGAAATCGTTTCTCCGTTCCTCTAATTTGAGGGATACACGTGGTTCCCCAATTGCCGACGCGGAGGCACGCCATCTCGTGTAACAATTTTTTCAAATTTTGAAATTCTGACGCATCCTTCTTCCTTGCCCTGCCCTTCTCCAGGAAAAACTCTTCGGCTCCCCCTCTATAAAAGCCGCATTTATGCTCATTTCTTACTTTACTAAAATCTCCAAGTATTTCAACTTTCTCAAATCTTAGGGTTTCCGCATCTTCTTTTTTCCAGAACCTTTCGTCTTCTTCGACCGCATCTAACACGATGGCCCTAGATCTGAATCAGAAACCCCGCCCCGTCGCGGATTCCGAATTAGGGTCGTTGAGGAGGCAACTCTGCTTCACCGACGGAGTCACTTTAGAGAGGGTCGACGGCACAGCGGACTGGTACCTTTACCCCTCTGCTCCGAAGGCTCCATCGTTCTGGGGAGGCGACATCTGGAGTGGTTGCGGTTTCCTCTCCCTCCCTTGGTCCACCAGTTCTTTAGCCTCACGAGGATTCATCCGATGCGGCTCAATGTTAACGGAATCATGATCCTGATGGGGCTTTCTGCCTTGTCCGTCCTCCCCAACACGCATATTGACCTGGAAGTGGTTTTCTATACTTATAAGCTTATCCTCATCCCCAAAAGAGGCTCTTACCCCACTTTTTATCTCCAGCCGCTCCCGGGGCGCCACATCTTCTAGGGCTTGCCGAGGTCGGACAAGCAGTGAGACTCTCATTCCAGGATATACGCTGTCGGATGGGCGTGGTGCTCTCCCTGGGTGAACGGAGAGCGTTTTCAAATCCTCTCGTCCTTTCTGCAAGGTAAGTACTGGGTTATGAATTTTGGGTCCGTGCATATTTCGTCCGTTTTTACTCATGACGTTTTGCTTTGTGCAGCCTCTACGGAGGAGAACAAGTTCGAGCCTCGGCTCTCGGTGGGTCGACTTTAGGAGCTGGAGGGAATCATCCTCTTCGGGTCATCCGGGGATTGCCGAAACATCCAGGTTATCCTGAATCCCCAGGTGATGAACATGATGCCAATGATGGTCTCATACCTCCTCTTCCCACTAGACACGTGGGTCATCACCAAGCACCTTCAGAGCCAGCTTGACGCCTCCACCCTGAACCGGTTCCGCCGGGATGAGCAAAATCGCATTGCCATGGTGAGCCGTCAGATCATAGCCTCGAGCCAGCTGGCGGGTCCCAACGACTTGGTGACGCCGACTAGTTATAAGCTCGAAGAGGCGGTGAAGCTCGTGGCTGAGGAGTGTACTAGGTTCCACAGGAAAGAGACCGCCGCCCCTAAGAGGGCTAAGGGTGATTTTATTTTTGTATCTTTGGGCTCCGTCGGTCAGGTCATGGCTGCGTTTTAACCATCTTGCTTCCCTTTGTAGATTCGGATGCAGGCCCTTCGGCGGACCCCTCCCCGGTCAAAGGGAAGACCGATGTGCACAAGGCTCGCCCCAAGTTCCCCGCTGGTCGGTGTTTGGTGGTGTCCTCGGAGGACGAGGCCTCAGGAGTTGTCATCCCAAGAACAGGTTCAGACGATGACCTGGAAGATCTGTTCGTGACCGGGGGTGAAATGCCAGTAGCGCCAACTCCCGAGGCAGGCAGGCTCATAATCCGAGAGGCGCCGGCCATGAAGATTGTGTACAAGCAAGGGGGCGCCTTCGAGCCTGCCTGGCAAGCCTTCTGCGCCGACCTCTTCTGCCCCCAGCTCTGGCTCGAAGGCGGGAGCGGGGTTCGGTGCCGCCCGTTCCCGTGGGGAGATTGTTGAGCTCAGCGGAGAGGCTCCGACGTTGAAATCTCGGCTGTCTTCCCCTCCCCCTGTCCCGATGAAGCGGGGTTGCGAGGCCGACTTATCCTCCGGGAAGGAAAGCCCGGTGGGGAAGAGGGGCAGAGCTGCCCTCTCTTCTGGCAGTGAAGATGACGGGGCCACGCTGACCCTCATGAGGAGGAGAAGGTCTACGCGCGGTGGCCTGTCTGGAGGGGTTGGTCAAGACAAGACCGAAAAATTACGTTCAGGTAGGGCTCCAAGGGGGGCGGCAACTGAAACCGTCGACGTAGCGGCAGTCGCCGTGACCTCTTCCGCTGAGGATACGCCGCCCCCTGCTATCGCCGAAAGCGCACTCGGCGACGCCCTACCTCCTACCATCTCAAACTCTACCGCCTCGGGAGCGTTGGAAGAAGCCACTAGAGTTCATCCGGTGGAGGGACACGGCATCCTCGTGGTAGGCGGGTCAGAGCCGCGTTCCTCAGACACGGGCAATGCCCAGGGAAAGGGTCCGGCTGTGGAGTTCGAGCTGGAGGCACTTTCCCTGGAGAACGTAGAGGTCATCGCTAACCGCAGCATTGCGCAGGTCTGGCTCATCTGGCTGCCACTCCCATATTTTTCGGCATCCATGCGGAATGTTGACCTTGCTTTCTTGTATTCTGCAGCTAGCCGCCGTCCAGTCTTTCTACTCCTCTCAAATCAGGGAGCTGACTGAGGAGCTAAATGCCCGAGCTGCGACGGCCGAGTGGAGCGAGGTCGCCCTTGGCACGTTGAGGTTCTTCGTCCTGTATCGAAGCCTAGACGAGGCTAGGGTCGGCAGTGCGGAGGCACATGCTCTGAGTGTCGAGGGGGTCCGGCGTGAGGAGCTGGCCACTAGGTTAGCCGAAGCTGAGGCTAACAGGTTGGCTCAAGCCGAGGCCGCCAGGCTGGCCCAAACCGAGGTCGGGGTCAAAGAGCAGGAGCTGCAGAACGCAGGGTCAGAGACGGGGCTGGCTTTCATCACTCGCGACAGAGCCATCGATGATGCCAAAGAGGCGAGGAAAGCCGAGGCAAAAGCTAAACTGGAGGCCCATTCCCTACAGCGCAGACTCGATCGGTCTAATGAGGTAAACCGACATCTTTGCTTGGATCACAAAAAATTGATGGGGGCTCATGCAGAGTTATCTCGCAAGCACGGCGAAGACCTCACCGACATTAACATCCTTTTGGTCGATTTGTCGCGGCGGCAAGTGGAGCTGAGTCTGGCAGCGCTGAGGGATAGGCTGGCGGACATGGAGAAACTGAAGACGAGGTACCAGAGGCAGGTAAATGTCCTTTCTGCAGAGAACTACAGGTCTGGCTGGGAGAACAAGAAATTCGAAGGCCACGCGGAGGTGGTAACACCAGACCAGTTTGATGAGCAGAAAGGCGTCGAGAGGGACCATTATTCCGTCAAGCACTACATGCAGCAGCTGGGGGATGAGATCAACATCGTGTACCCTGCTGATGTGCTGAAGATGCTCTATGAAGAAAAAGACGGGCCTTCTACATCCGCCTCTATTGCCAAAGAGATTATCCTCGCTTCCGGTCCACTAGAGCAAGCCTCGGAGGTTCCTGGTGGTCAGCCTGATCTTGGGGCCTTAACTAGCGATGGGTCTGGCGTGGTCGTTTTGTCCAGCGATGATTCCGACCCTGGTATGCCACCCTCTGTCGGAGCTGGTCCAAGTGCCGAAACTGGCTGCGCTCCCCTGGCTGGAGGTAATTAGGGCCTCTTGTTCTATGCATTTGTAAAGTTGACCCTTGTTGTAACCATCCATTTAAATAATAAAAATCGTGCTGTTTTCCTAAGTTTATTCCCTTCTCTCAATCTTTTTGTTGAACGCATTTAGGGTTAGGGTCAGATATCGTATACGACGCCATTCCCTTGTCGGTAGCGCGGCCGACGTTTGGGTTTGACTTGGTCTTATATAATTTCGAGTTCTTAGTGAATTCTCCTCGTACTATGATCGACAAGATTAGCTCTGGAGATCGGGATGTGAGTTTCGGCTCATCCAGTTTTGAGGATATATAACCTCTGTTATGACTTGTCTTGACAGAATTCGACCCGCGCGTGTGGCTGGACTTCTCTGACCCAAAATGGGAACGCTCCAGGAACCAACTCCATGGGTTGGTTGAGCACTGTTTGGACCCGTCGCTGCAGAGGAAAAGGCCCGGGTTCGGCTCTCATCAGGAGCAAACAGGGCGCTGCCACTCTGATGTGTCCTTGCGAGTCCGTCCAAGACTTGCTTCTTACAAGTAGAGCTTCCGGGTGCGCATCCCTATCGACCATGCATTTTGTATTTTAGGAAATAATAAACAGAGTTTGGTTTTAAAATCTGTCTTCATGCCTGGTCTTGTACTGGACTACTTTCAACGGGTAGGCTCTAACTATGTTCATTCCCAATCCACGCATAATTAAACTGCTCTCTGGGTAGGGTCTGCTTCTAACGGGTAGACCCTGACCCCTCTTACCTTTGTCTCGCACACGGCTAAAACGCTCTCTGGGGAGGGTCTGCTTCCAATGGGTGGACCCTAACTCTACTTTCCTTTAGCTTTTCGTATAGCTGAGATACTCCTTAGGGAAGGTTTACGTCTAACGGGTGGACCCTGACCCTACTTTCCTTTAGCTTTTCGTATAGCTAAGATGCTCCTTAGGGAGGGTCTACTTCCAATGGGTAGACTCTGTCCTTGCTTTCATTTAGCTTTTCGTATGGCTAAGGCGCTCCTTAGGGAGGGTCTACTTCCAACGGGTGGACCCTGACCTTGCTTTCCTTTAGCTTTTCGTATAGCTAAGATACTCCTTAGGGAGGGTCTACTTCCAACGGGTAGACCCTGTCCCTGCTTTCATTTAGCTTTTCGTATGGCTAAGGTACTCCTTAGGGAGGATCTACTTCCAACGGGTAGACTCTGTCCCTGCTTTCCTTTAAGGGCAGGCCGCAAGTTTTCGCCGCGCGGTCTATCGCCTTTCGCACGTCCTCACGGGTCGTGGGTGAGCGACGTGATCCCTGTAGTACGCTTCTTGATGGGGCCGGTTGGCAAGTTTTTTGGTTGCTCGACTCTTTCCTCTTCGTACGTTTTCTCGGGCCATTGGCAAGCCTTTTATTGCATGATGTGATTCCTATAATACGATCATTTTCGAGGTCTGCTGGCAAGTTTTTGGTTGCGCAGCTCTTTTCTCTTCGTACGTTTTCTCGGGCCATCGGCTAGTATTTTATTGCACGATGTGATTCCCATTGTACGATCGTTTTTGAGGTCTGCTAGCAAGTTTTTGGTTGCATAACTCTTTCATCTTTGTACATTTTCTCGGGCCATCGGCTAGCATTTTATTGCACGATGTGATTCCCATAGTACGATCATTTTCGAGGTCTGCTGGCAAGTTTTTGGTCGCACAGCTCTTTCCTCCTCGTACGTTTTCTTGGGTCGTCGGCAAGCGACGTGATCCCCGCAGTACAATCTTTACGAGGTCTGCTGGCAAGGTTTTGGTTGCGCAGCTCTTTCCTCCTCGTACGTTTTCTCGGGTCGTCTGCAAGCGACGTGATCTCCGCAGTACGATCTTTATGAGGTCTACTGGTATGTTTTTGGTTGCGCAGCTCTTTCCTCCTCGTACATTTTCTCGGGTCATCAGCAAACGACGTGATCCCCGCAGTACGATCTTTATGAGGTCTGCTAGCAAGTTTTTGGTTGCGTAGCTTTTTCCTCCTCGTACGTTTTCTCGGGTCGTCGGCAAGCGACGTGATCCCCACAATACAATCTTTATGAGGTCTGCTGCGCAGCTCTTTCCTCTTCGTACTTTTCCTCAAGTTGTCAGCAAGCGACGTGATCCCCGCAGTACAATTCTTGATTGCGCGAATAGTGCATGGGGTCTGCCACTATGGGTAGACCCTTTTCCATAGCAATCCAAAGGATAAATCCGTGAGGCAGAAAACTTGACCTATTTTGGAATTAAGCTTTTTAATAATGTAAGCATTTACATGGGTCTTACAACATTTACATGTATCTTACAACATTTACATGTGTCTCACACGTGATACTTTTTCAAGTGCTGAGCGTTCCACGTGTTCGGTAGGCTCTTCTCGATCTTGAGTGCTTTTAGGACATACGCACCATTGTCAAGTGCTTTGATCACCTCATAGGGTCCAACCCAATTGGAGTCTTGCTTCGAGGAATTCCTTGTTCTGACCTTCAAGACCCAATCGACGAGCGCTAACCTTCTTTGCGTAGTAGGACCTGGCCTGCTGGTGGTATGAGGCCAGGTGGACCAGGGCCATGTTTCTCATTTCTTCCAGGAGGTCTGTATTGTGGCTTAGCTGCTGCTCGTTCAGTGGGCATCCCTTACCATTTCAGAGCGAAGGGTCGGGAGGCCAATCTCGGTTGGGATCACAGCCTTTGACCCGTAGACCATGGCGAATGGCGTTCTTCCTGTCGACCTCTGCTCTGTGGTTCGATGGGCCCACACAATGGCTGGTAGCTCTTCTAACCAACTGCCTTTAGCCTCCTGCAAGTTCTTTTTGATATTGCTAAATATGGCCTTGTTCGTTGCCTCTGCTTGGCCGTTTCCCTAAAGGTAGTTCACGGAAGAGAAACTGAGCCTTATATCATACAGCTCACACAGTTCCTTAAGTTTAGTATTTTGGAACTGTGTGCCATGATCAGCGTGTATCTCTTTCGGAATCCCGTATCGACAGATTATATTTTTCCAAATGAAGTTAATTGTGTCTGCCTTACTAACGGTCGCGTTCGGAATCCCGTATCGACAAATTATGTTTTTCCAAATGAAGTTAATTGTGTTTGCATTACTAACGGTCGCGTAGGCTTCAGCCTCTACCCATTTGGTGAAATAATCTGTGGCCAGTAAGACGTACCTTCTTCCCCTTGGACTTCTGGGGAGCTCTCCGACGATGTCCAGGCCCTATTTGGCAAACGGCCAAAGACTTATGTTCGAATGGAGTTCCTCCGCAGGATGGCGTTTCATGGGGGCGAACCTCTAGCACTTATCACATTTTTTGACAAATCGAGCCACCTCGGTCATCATGTATGGCCAGAAGTATCCAGCCGTCAGAGCCTTGTGGGCAAGGCTACGTCCGCCAGAGTGGTTGCCGCATACTCCCTCGTGGATTTCCTCTATCAGTTTCTGTGCTTCGACGGGACCTACACACCGCAGCATCGGTCCCATTGTCGATCTCCTATACAATCGCTCCCCCACCATCGAGTATCTGGCAGCCTACAGTCTGATCGATCTTACTTCTCGAGGGTCCGCGGGCAGGTTTTCCAACGCCAAATACTGGGTGATGGGTTTCATCCACCCCTCGTTTGCAGAGCCGGTTGCAAATACATGGCGTGCGGGGGTCTTCGAAGGGTCCTTCATGTTCTCGCCCTCTAGGAGAATCTCTGCGTGTCCACTCGTTCACCCGATCGACGCGCTCTTAGCTAGCTCGTCGGCCTTCTAGTTCATCTCCCTGGGAATCTGTTCGATATTGAAATTGCTAAAGCGGGCTTTCGCCCCCATTACCTTGGAGAAGTACCTGTGTAATCTCGGCTCTTTTACTTCGAAGTCTTCCCTGACCTGACCCGTGATCTACTACGGGTCGATCTTTACTACGATGCTCTCCATTCTGAAGTGCAGAGCCAGTTCAAGGCCTTGCAGCAGTGCCTCTACTCCGCCTCGTTATTCGTTGCATGGAAACTGAGCCTCAAAGCTTTCTCTACTCTGAGTCCTGTTGGGGTCTGCAGGAGTATCCCGATACCTGACCCCAAGGCATTCGTGGATCCGTCGGTGTAGAGGGTCCAGGCTGAAGGGGGGCGAGGCTGAGACATCTGAAGTGAGTCGTGCAGCTCGCTGAAGGATTTGATTTCCACCAGGAAATCTGTCATGACTTGCCCTTTCTTCGCCACTCGAGGCCGATACTCGATGGTGTATATCCCTAGTTCGATGGCCTACTTGGTTAGTCGTCCCGATAGGTCCAGCTTGGCCAAGATTTGCCGGATGGGGAAATCCGTATACACGGTGACCGAGTGTGCCTCAAAGTATTGCCTGAGTCTCTTCTTAGTGTTGACCAGAGCGATGACTAGTTTCTCTGCCATACTATATCGCGTCTCGGCATCCAAGAGCATGCGGCTTATATAAAACACCGGCTTCTGTTTGCTGTCTTCCTCGACGAATAGTACGACACTGATCGCTACTTCGGACACTGCTAAATAAGCGTATAGGCGCTCCCCCTCTGCTGGGGAAGCCAGGATAGGCGGATGACTTAAGTACAGCTTGAGATTTGTCAGTGCCTTGTCTTGCTCCTCCCCCCAGATGATAGTGGAGCTTCTCTTTAGGCACTGGAAGAAAGGCTTGCATCGGTCAGACATCTTGGAGACGAACCAGCTGAGAGTGGCTATCTTTCCGACTAGGCGCTGGACTTCCTGAATAGTCGAGGGTCTCTGCACATCTGCGATCGAGGATAACTAGGTCGGGCTGGCCTCAATACCACTTCTGCTCACGATGTGCCCCAGGAACTGGCCGGAGAGCACCCCGAATGCATATTTCTTGGGGTTCAGACGCATCCGATATTACCTCAGAATTTGGAAACATTCGTCTAGATGTCTCAGATGGTCCGAAGCTTCTCTACTCTTTATGACCATGTCGTCGATGTAGACTTCCATAGTCTTCTCTAGCAGCCTGGCGAACATTTTGTTCATGAGCCTCTGGTAGGTTACCCCTGCGTTCTTCAAACCAAATGGCATGCGTCTGTAACAGTATAGACCACGCTCCGTAATAAAAGCCGTGTGGATCTGGTCTTCCTCGTACAGGGGGATCTGGTTGTATCCAGAGTAGGCATCCAGGAAGCTCATCCTGTCGAATCCCACCGTTGCATCTACCATTTGGTCGATCCTTGGTAGGGGGAAGCTATCCTTCGGACAGGCCTTGTTCAGGTTGGTGAAGTCTATGCAAGTACGGTCGTTGCCGCCACCACCGGGTTGGAGACCCAGCACGAGTATACGCATTCCATGATCAGGCCATTCTCCAGTAGCGTCTTTACCTCCTTGTTGATCGTCCTGTGCCGTGAACCTTCGAGGTCTCTGCCTGACCGAAGGGAAATTGGGGTCTATGTTCAGCCGGTGGCAGGCATGCGCGGGGTCTATCCTGGGCATGTCATCCTGGGGTCTATCCCAACATCTCGTTCTTTTCCTCCTCGGGCAACAGGGCCCCGATTAAGGCTACCTTCACCGGTTCCGCCTCCTTTAAAGGGACTGCTACCAGCTCCTCGATCGTAGATTCTGGCCCGTCAGACTCCTCTTCGATCCACTTTATGTATGCTGACAGGCGGTCCTTTGATTGCTATCTGTCCCCCGTCGAGACGCTCGTGCTCGCATCGGCTCCCCTCAGGGCAGTTGAAAAACAATTCCTCGCGGAGGCCTGGTCTCCCTTGATGTCTATCGTATAGGTACCATCCCTTGATAGACATCTTAAGACCTGGTGGAGGGTGGAGGTGACCCTATGCATGGCGTGGATCCATCTTTTCCCCATGATGACATTGAAAGAGGACTGGCAGTCGATGACGACGAAGTCTACATCCAAGCATCTCTCCGCAGCGTAGACCTTCAGGGTCACGACACCCAAGGGGTTGACCTTAGTACTGTCGAAAGCGAACAGTGGCTGATAGGTCGGCCTCAGTGCGTTTCGATTCAGGCCCATGCTCTCGACGCTACTCCCACTGTCGATCAGGACCCTTCTGACCAACGCGGAGTCACTCTGCAGCTTAATCACCAAGGGGTCGTCATGAGGCAGGCGCACCGTGGTCAGATCTTGCTGGGTGAAGGCGATGGGGGCAGCAGAGGCACAGCTTTCTCCCATCATCAAATGATTGACGGAATGGCCCATTCCCCTCAAGCGCTTCACCCTTTCTTCGGTCTTTTTAAGGCATTTTTCCTTCTCCTCCCGACCCTGGGTCGGCTCTGGTCTGCCCACGATGGTCGGCACTATCCTCAGGGCCTGCTCTCCTAATCCGGAGGCCTGGGTTTACTTGCCTTTTTCGAGTCTTGTGGCGTCTTCCTGTGGCTGGATTCCGCCGGTCTTCATGTACTGTTTCAACTTGCCGGCATGGATCGCCATCATAACCTGCACATAAAAGTTGCGACAGTTAATGGTGTCGTGCTCGTGATCCTTGTGAAATTGGCAGTACATGTTCCTGTTTTTCATGTGCTCAGGAATGCCGGATTTGGGCGGGTCTTTGAAAGTGCCTCTGTCCCTATTTTGGAGGTAGATCACGTCGATCGGCATGTTGAGCTCGTATTTCGGCAGTGGGTCATGAGATGCCTTCCTCCTCTTACCACCTTCTTGACCGCCTTGGGTGGGGGCTTCCTGTTTCGGAGTCGGCCCTTAGTCCGGCGCGGGCCTCTTTACCCTTTGCGGGGCTGGGGTTTGCGCCGGCGCTGCTGTTATCGCGGCGGAGGCCTTGGGCATTTTCTGGCGGCTTTCCAATACCCTGAATACCCCTTCCGATTTTGCCTGGACGTCCGCCATATCATACGGAAGGTTCAAAAGGAGATGATCCGATAGCATCGATCCTGGCTGCAGGCCCCTAACGAACGAGCCTGCGGCTTAGACTGAGTCGGCGTTGTGCACTGGGGACATCACCTCTAGGAAATGCGACAGGTATTCTCTCGGGGACTCGTTCACGGCTTGTTCCAACCGGTCAAGGTCTCGCATGGTTTTCTGCTACCTCCGGGCACCTGCATACTACTTTAAGAAAAGTTTGCAGAAATCTTTGAACTCATTTATAGATTTCTCTGGGAGCTGTCTGAACCATAATAGGGCCGGTCCTGCCAGGGTTGTGGAGAAAACTTTGCAGGTCACAGCCTCGTCCCTGGTTTCCAAGGCCATCTTCTACTGAAAGTGGTATATATGAACGAGGGGGTCAATTTTCCCCTCGAACGGCCTGAAGGTCGGGATTGTGAAGTCTCTCGGCTTGGGCTCCATCTGGATCCAGTCGACGAAGGCCGTTCGGTTAATCCCTCGCACAGTTTAATCTGCCAGATCATCGGGGGTCTGGCTGTGATGGGCCCCGAGCCTTTTACTCAGCTCCGCCATCATTTCTTGCTTCCAGTTGAGAAGCACACCTTCTGGGCATTCTTGGTGTCTTCTGTCCACCGCCGCTCCAGCTCAGAAAGGCCTGGTCTAGCTTTGTCGCTCCCCCTACATCCATGATCTAGATAAGGCGAGAACTTCCCTCGGCTGTTAGCCCCCATGCTCTTGTTGGACCTCTTCGTCAAAGCCTTCCCTTCATTCGCACCTGGCTTCGCTTGCCAGCAGCCCTTCGAGGCGGGCGTTATCTCTGTGCACTTCTGCGACTTCATCTTTTAAACCCAGGACGGCCTCGTGGGCAATCTCTGCCTTCCGATTTGCTTCTGCTAGGGCAGCGAACATCTGGTCCAGCTTTTGCTCCAGACCCGGTTGTGCTTCCCAGGAGCTCCCTTCGGAGTCGGGACGTGTGCTCCTGGTTGTCATTCTCGAAGGTGCCATCCGACGTTGTATGGCATTTTGTTCAGGGAGAGCGCGATTGTGAGATTCCTACTCTTTTTCTCACGCTCAACGGATTCCCACAGACGACATCAAACTGTTGAATCAGTTTTCACTAGCTGTCCACGTGTCTCTGAACTGCTGATATTGTATCTTCCAATTGTCCACGTATCCTTGCTATCCCAAAGAGCTTTTGACTTCAGACAGGGTCAGAGAGGCGGGGGAGACCACCTGCAAAGGCTCTCCGATGCTTAAGTCAGTTGTTTATCTTTGATTCAGGGTAGCAAAGATTTAGTTTTTCTCTGTATGAGTATATCTTTGTCTCCTGCTCATAAAATTTTAAATATTTCTTTTTGTATGCATACATGCCTCTCCTTTTCGGGGATGCAAGGCTTATATATATAGTTCTAGAACTATGAACCTCATGGTTCTCAATCCTAGGACCGAATACATTTTCTCATCTGGACTTATTCCAGAGATCACGGGCCGAGATTACCGTGGTTCTCCCTGCATCTTCGTGGCGTAGTTTCCGCCGTCCCCTATGGCTCGAGCTTGTCAGGGACGAGACTTTGACAAACTGCCGTTCTGTCAGGACGGTTTGCCCAATGCACACACCTACTCAGGATCGTATTAAATGCTCTGTCTGGGTCTGGAGCTGTGAGTTGTTTCCCACTGTACTCTGGTGGAGGACCCTTGAGGCTTCTGACCCTCAGCTGTCGAGATAAGAATCGGACTGGGCCGAGTCCATCCAGGGTCTGGGATGGGCTCCAGGGTCTGGGATGGGCTCGACTTTAGCCTCGGACAGCCCATGGGCCTATGCGGTACCACATGCGACTCGCGTGGCCTTTAATTGGTCACTCTGGACACGTGTCGGATGGTGTGCCCCGTTTATGACCTGCTCCGCCACTTAATCGTCTACGTGGTGTATGATTTAGGAACAGGTCCCACACACATACTATGACATAGACCCGGTACTATGTGATTGTCAATTTATCATGGACTAATTATAATTATAATTCAAGTAAGGCTCATGTGAGATCTAATTTATTAAAATCATCTAATGATAAACAGACACGTCATTATGCTACTTGGCACTACCGATGCCTCACACATTGCTCTAACGAAATATTAAGAGTTAATGTCACCGTTTGTCCCCAATCTATTACTATTTTGGCATATTAGTCCTCAATACTTTTGTTTGTGACATTTAAGTACTAAACGTTTCTTTTTTGGCACTATTAGTCCTTTTAACGTATTATATTCAAGATTTTGTTAAAATTCATTTGCATAAGAGAAATTTTGCACCATTGATTTTAATTTTTCAAATGTTTAACAATTTGGTCTCTATTATTTTTGTATTCATATTTCCGATTAACAATTTTGTATTTGTCAATATTTCAGAAAATTAAAATTCTAAAAAACTAATTTTCCGAAAGAATGACAGAGGCAATAACATGAAATAAATAAATATTTAATGGAAAACTATAAAACTTTTCAGGCTTATTTGCTACAAATGGTTAATTAATTTTTTAGAATAACCATTCGTAATTATATGAACATTTAATGGACATAGTAAATTTTCAGTCAAATTTGACTAGTATAAAAGTGTGTATATGAAATTTTTTTAGTTTTAAAAATAGTAAGATAATTATTTTTTGTTCATAAAGTTATTATAGTTTAATTTTATTCATAAAATTATTATATTTGACATAAACTAAGGTATATTAGTATAATTTTTTTTTCTTTTTTGAATTTGGTTTTTAAATGACCGGCTTCGTCTTTGAATTTCAATTTTCTGAAAAATTAGCAGATACAATTTTGTTAATCAGAAATATGAATACAAAAAAAATTAGGGACTAAATTATTAAACAATTGAAAAATTGAGATAAGTTGTACAAAATTTTTCTAATTTAAATAAATTCTAACGAAATTTTAGATAAAATATGTCAAAAAATCTAATAATGTAAAAAAGAGAAACATTTAGTATTTACATACTAAAAATAAATATTGAGAACCAATATACCATAATAAGTCAAAGACGAACGGTGACATTAAATACTAATTATTGTAATCGTATGCGGGCTGGTCGATGCTTCAACCAAAATTTTGCGGGTTCCTGACCTTCGCAGATCATCATATATTAGCCGTTAAAAAGGGATGTATCCTCCATCCAATTTTTGAGGTTGTATAGTAAGCACTCTATTAGAATTAGTAACCAACAACCGTGAATATCAAAAAATTAAACTTACCCGATAATTTGATTTAAAACATAAACATCACTCTCCCTCCGGGTAAGAAAAAAATTATCTTTTTAAAAGTATGCTCATCCCAATCAAATATATTTATGTTCAATGAGCCACGGGAATGGCCAATCACATAACTTTTTATTTTGTACAATTTTTTTGGCTTATAAAATAAGTAATTAATTAATTAGAACCATCCGAAACAGTATCAGACATACTTATTATTATTATTATTATTATTATTTAGGTATTGCAGTATCAGACATACCCTACTTTAATATTGACAAAACTGAGAAACGTGGTATAAATTTCCATAACCCAAGTAGAATATTGAAAAAAAAAAGGTGTAAAAAAAAAAGAAGTGGCCCTCTCAGTGAGTTTGAGTTGGGTCATCGAGTTGAGTTGGAACTCGGAACGAGAGCGCGCTCCCTAGTCATCCTCTTCAGTATTCCTCATCCGAGACACAGAGCAGGGAAACAAAAAGAGCAGCCTTTAATGCCTTTTATCTTCTTCTCCAAATGCCCAAGGCAGCCATTGAAAACTTGAAGAGGAAGAAGAAGAGGAAGCCATAGCCACAGCCATAGGAAAGCTTATACCATTATTCAAAACCTGGACATGCGTCTTCTTTACCGTCCTCTACACAAGCTCTCTTTCTCCTCGAGCAGTGTTTTGATGGGCTCAAAGCATTTGCTTAAGTCCACTTTTTTCTCCAACCCTTTAACCCCTTCACATAGACACCTCTTTCACACTTTTAGACTCTCTTTCTCTGCTTTCCCTTCAAAACCCAGTTCCAGAATTCGGCCGTTTTGCCTTAGGACTAATGGGTATGCTCATGTATCTCAAACCAATGACCACCCTACAACCGGTATGACCCTTCAAACTCAAACCCTTGTTTATTTTTGTCTATATGAGTTATTGTTATTAGTATTTTTTAAAAAAACTTTTTAATCCAGTCTTTGAAATTTATTTGAGAAAGTAGAATGAAGGAGGTATGAGTTTGTTTATATGTACATGCTGACGTTTTTGTGAAAAGTTCACTAAGTTTTATTCTCTTCTAGTCTTTTTGGAGAACCCAGAGGAGGATAGTTCTTCAAAATTGAGGATTTTGAAGCAGAAACTGGAAAATCTTGGTCTGGATTGTGACATATCGATACCCGGGCAGTTCAACCACTTGCTTTGTCCAATGGTATATCGTAACTCTACTTCTTTTCATGTATTTAGTCTTATATAAGTTTATCCACATGTATATTGGTTGTTTAGAATTTGAATTATATGCTCTAATGTGGTAAATCCTCCCCTTTATAAAGTGCACGGGTGGTGATTCAGAGGAAAAGAGCTTATCTCTTTTTATCGAACAAGATGGGTAAGCTTCTAGTCTCTTACAGGTTTTTCTCCTTTGTGAGATTACTAGTCATAATCATATTGGACATGCTTGATGGTTAGGAGTTCTGCTATGTGGACTTGCTTTCGTGGAAAATGTGGGTGGAGAGGCAGCACAAGAGTAAGTTGATTCCTCATCTGAGTTGCTTTTAAGAATGTTTCTTACAATATATTATCGAATTAATGGATTTTCTAAGAGTCGGCCTGGTCTCATTTTTATGTTGCAGGCTTTTGCAGGTAGCAGGTCATCATATGAAACTTCCAGCAAAACCAGGGGAGTTAAGATAAAAAGAGAAATAACAGTGGAGGAATTGGGACTGGAGCCACCTTGCAATGAGGTTGTTAGATTTAAATCTTTTTACCTCTTTTATTCAAGCCTCCTTGTTTACATTTTTGATTGCCATAAGCAGGTTTTTTCGGTTAATCTATTTCATGCATAACCTCTATAAATGACGTTCTTATTTGTAAATTTGCTTTTCATTTTTACTTTGTTAAAATGATTTGGCTTTCATGCATTTTAATTTTTTTCTAAATGCTATTTCTGTTGTTATTCAGCTATAGTGGTATCTATAACTTGTTTGCTTGTAAGATCCGTCATCTCTCCATGGAATTCGTCGAGTACTGTGTAACATCAGTAGAAAGTTTCTGTCAGTTTCACTGTTATTTTATAATTACAAGATGACCTGAGCTGTGAAATTCATGACTTTGTAATGCTAGTTTCTCCCCTAATACTGAACTTTATTATATCTATATTCTTTTCCCATTTGCTTTCTAATTTTTGAGTGCTTTCGGTACTGGTTATACTAGCAAAGTTGTCATAGAATTTGTGGTATTTTCCTTGTGCACTAATGTGTGTATTAACCTTGCATCCTTTTTTTTTTTTTTTTCCAGCTAGTGTCTTACTTTGCTGAGAGAATGATATCAAGGGAAACGTTGGAGAGAAATGCAGTAATGCAGAAACGTTATGGTGATCAGGTGCGCTACAATTCTGACTAAAGGAAAAAGATCTGTGCATGGTCATCTTTAGTTTAAGATGTTTGTGAATTTTGCTTTATAAATTAGTCCGATATATTATACATAGCTATAAAAGTTTTTGTTTTCATATTTAGCTGTCAAAACCAGCCAGAATTAGACAATAGACATGGAAGCAGGCTTAGACCAGCTAAGTATTATTTAAAAATTGAAAGAGTTCTCGTACAATAAGATTTTGTAAAATCTTTTCGAAATGTAACTAAACAAGAATTAGACTATGATGCCGATGGACAAACTTTTATATCATATATTGTTTTCTATTACAAGATTCAACTCTCGATTTGAACACTGGTGTCATTAGAAGCAGTGACACCAACCACTGAGATGCCCCCTGAAATACAAATTAGTTTCTTACCTAGCAAACCTGTAGTCAAAGCTAAGGAAAAAAAAAAAGATAAATAAAAGAAAAAAGAGGTAGTTCCACTTCAACAGCTCACCTTGGAAATAAAGAGTGTTTGTATAGGATTAAAGAAAAACAAATCACAGCCATAAACAGGGTAAAGATAAGTTATTATTTAAGGTAAACGTATAAAATTGGACATTCGACTGGATTAGGGAGTTGATATACAAAAGAACGGGTTTATTTTAACTGTGAATTATGTCAGATAAATTAATTCCAAGTGCAAATTGTGTCATTAAAACTATGAATAAAATTCATGGAAGAGTCAAAAGCACTGGAAGGTGCAAAAGAACAACAAATACTGCAGCAGTGAAGACAGTTATTGGTAGCAGAAGAAGCATTGGAGAAAATTTTACTGATGAAAGTTGTCATTAAGGAGAGAGGAGCCTTTGTAGGGCTTCCTAAGGTCATTTATTTATTTATTCATTTATTTTTAATTTTTATTTATTTTTTTTGAGAAGGTGTAAATCATGAAATGATAATAAAAATAAGCATATCCCTTTAACTGTATAATCTCCAAGTACAAAATGTATGTTTTCGTGCAAGAACTTGAAGATATTAGACAGATAATTCTCTAAGATAAGGCTGGTTGTACTTATGAAGAAAAGCTGAATGGTTTGTATGTTGCATTTCTCTTATGTGATTTATCTCATTACTTTAATTAATTAATTTATTTTCATTTAGAGTTTATTCTTTTGTGCATTCCAAATGTAACTGGTACTTGAGTACGACATTAGAATTCATGTAGTTTTTTGAGAGAAGCTGTAGGGCAAGGGATAGGATTTTGTAAAGGGTTCACATCTTTTGGGGAATATTATTCCATTCTATTTTCTTTCATGGCTATTTACTCTGCCTTTAATTATATTCTTTCTGAAATTCATTCACAGATTGTCATTGCATTTACATATTGGCGAAATGGAGCGCTTGTCAGTTGCAAGTATCGAGATATCAACAAGAAGTTTTGGCAGGTTTGTTAAATAGTCCTTATCCAACTAAGTTGTTTTAAAGCAATAGAATATTCATGTATGAATCATGTATGGATGTATGTAATATGTACAATATGTGTGTGTGGTTTTTCAAACTAATTACTAGGTTTTTGCTCGCAGTGGAGTGAAATCGATTACACCTACATGCTACTGACTCTTGGATGATATTCTCACAATTCATAAATTATTATTTTTTAATTAGAACATTTCAGTTAGAAGTATATTTTCTTGTTGGTATTTAGATCTAATCATTTTTTTCTTTTGCTTGTTCATCTTTTCCAGGAAGCGGATACTGAAAAGATTTTTTATGGGCTGGATGATTTAAAGGAAACTAGTGATATTATTATTGTATGTCTTCCACCATTGTCTGGAACTTATGTCTCCAAAAATCGTTAGTCTACCTGATGCTTATTCCATTTATGTTATAGGTTGAGGGTGAAATGGATAAGCTTTCAATGGAAGAAGCTGGTTTTCGTAATTGTGTAAGTGTCCCTGATGGCGCACCTCCTTCTGCGTCGACAAAAGATTTGCCACCTGAAGAAAAGGTTCGTGTCTTCCTTATAGGTTTTGTCAATGACTTCAAATTTTATGTACTAATAATTATTTCTGTATTAATTAGTGATTGAGCATGTCCTTTTTGTACTGCATGTTGGAATTGCCTGTTTATCTCTGGTATTCTTCGTCAAATTTTATGACCTTTAATAAATGTCTTTGTTTCTTACTGAAAAAAAGAGGGTACTAGAATTTGAGTCTCTGTTCTGAAACAAGAACTATCTACTAATTTGGTTAGAAATTGATCCAGTGATTATTGTATTTATCTATTTAATAATAAGAACAGATTTTGACCTCTCTCCTGTTGTCATATTTGAGATTGTAACTTTATTTTTCTGTGTGACATTCTCTTCTACTCATTCTTTCCCCTTCAAATGATATGGGACAATCATTTCTCTCTCTCTTTTAATGCTTCCACACAAGCATTCTCTTTATAGAGTTACAGATGGTCTTTTACTACCTAAATATCATCTACTATCTCCTATATAGGTTTAATTACAAAGATGATTGATACCTTATCAACATAATAGACTAATAATCTATTTCACCTTGCAAAGCTTGGTCAAAGAATATTTTTATGTAATCCTTCTCTACTTTTCTTAAATTTTCTTTTCCTTATTTCTTTCTTTGTGTTCTAAATTCATGGGTCTGTGTCTTCCTAATCGATCACTTAATTTTGGGCCCCTTTCGACATCATCTGCCTCTAAACCTTTAACAGGTAAATAACTAAATAGGGATATGTGTTTTTACACTATATATAACTGTGCAGTCTTTTTGATAAGTACTTTTATTTTGTTCAGTTTTCAGATTAGTATTTTATGAATCTGATATGCATTCAGTACTTAATGACTAGTGACTACACTGCTCTCACTTTCTTTCAATTAATGGAAAATCATATGCCATTTTTCAATTGCAAACCGAATTGTACCTGATCTTGTCTAGTTTCCACTCACCCTTGTCCCTATTTATTTTCTTTGTCACTTTTGCTTGTCTCCAGGGTGATTCAGAACTTCAGTCTTCCTTAAAAGAAAATGTATATGATATCTTTTTTATTTTTTATATTTCAATAGGACAGAAGACAGAAAAATGTTGTGTCGGTGATGCTTTCAGTAGCTGTTCCCTCTCATGTACAAAATATGGTTCTGATGCTTCTTTTCTTTCATGTGTTCTGTAAAGCTAGGACACAAAGTATCAGTACTTGTGGAACTGTAAAGAGTACTTAAAGCAGGTTCGTAATTAATGCTCCTGAATAAGACACATCCACATAGAAGTTACTGGGTTTTTATCTAAATTTGCCAATTATGTTAGGCATCACGCATCATACTTGCCACTGATGGAGATGCCCCTGGTCAAGCCTTGGCCGAAGAGCTAGCACGGCGGCTTGGACGAGAAAGGTTACATGATAGTGTTTTGTTGTTGTGCATTTTGTTTGTGTTGAAATTTTAAGGTGGCGCCTGTAAGAATGACTCTGTAACCAATGTCGTCGCAGATGTTGGCGGGTCAAGTGGCCAAAGAAAAATGAAGTTGACAATTTTAAAGATGCAAATGAGGTTAGTCAACTGTTTTCGGGCAAATATGTTACGAAGGATTTAATTAAATAGTAAATGCAAATATTATGTTCTGATAATTAAGTATTTCCTTGGTGAGACCAAGTAATTCATAACTGTGACTTGCAAAATTATTTGAATTCTGTATACATCCCCTCCTCTGCTTTGGAAAATTTCATTTGGGATACGCATGCATTTATTTTGTTCCATATTTATGAGTATATTTTTAATGGTTTGTTCTGACGAGTGTCCTTAATTTGATATTGGTATTCTTCCACAGGTTCTCATGTATATGGGTCCTGACATACTGAAAGAAGTAATTGAGAATGCCGAACTATACCCCATACGTGGATTGTTCAAGTTCAGTGATTATTTTGACGAAATAGATGCATATTACCATCGCACTTGTGGATACGAGTTTGGTGCCTCAACTGGGTGGAGGGCTCTGAATGAGTTATACAATGTAAGCATATTGCCCGTCTTGTTCACTTAGGAAAAATAATGGAGGAAATACCTTAAGCTGAATTTGGTGCACTGGATTTTGATAAAATTAGGTAAGGAGGTTATTCCTTGGATTGGAATCAAACTGATTATGTCAGTACTGCCATTTGTTTCGTACATTAGATTTAAGGGACTAGCAATATTTAATTCTTACTTTATATTTAAATAGTAAAATGAGTTAAACATATAAATATTTCTATTTTTTTTTTTCTTTTAAAACAAACTGAATTAAATATTTCACTACACCTTTTAACTCAAGCCCGTCAATACAACATGTAAGACTTTGCTGTCCATGCCCTAACTAAATGTTTTGTAAGAATGAACACAAATACCTCTCTAAAAGTGAGGAGGAAAAATAGAAACCCCCCAAAAATGAAGTGAATTAAAGAATGTTGAAATGAGAGGTAAGCTGGTGAGGGGGGAAAAAACTGCAGTTGCAGGTAGCAATAGAATGGGAAGAGTTTTTCCAAGTTAAGTTTGGTTGATGGCAATATTCAATTTTGATGCACAAAACGCAAGGTGAAATAGTTTAACGTAGTCGTGTCCTACCCTTTGTCCTGCATCTAAAACATGGTCTTGAATTATTAGGAAGTTCTTTTGTTGGATGATGACAAATGATAATAACCCACTGGAAATTACATTGTCCAGTACAGTTTTGTATGAAAATTTCAAAGTGCCATGAAATGATATGATCTGTATATTCTTTTCTTTTCTTTTATCGGTTATGGTCAATGTTTATCAGATTTCGATAGTTTTTTTTAATTCTATTAAGTTTATCCGAGAAATAATAATAATAATAATAATAATAATAATAATAATAATAATAATAGTAATAATAATAATAATAATAATAGTATTAATAATTTTTTAAAAAAAATGATGAACATAATTTCAGCCATAACTTGACCATTTTGCCGATGTGATCCGTATAGGCTGATCTTGATTTCTTATCAGGGGGAGTATTTGTGGAGATACAGTCTATTCTAGTTCTTATTTTTTATTTTGATCAGGTTGTTCCAGGTGAGTTGACTATAGTAACGGGGGTCCCTAATTCGGGTAAGAGTGAGTGGATTGATGCTCTATTGTGCAATCTTAACGAAAGTGTGGGTTGGAAATTTGCTCTTTGCTCGATGGAGAATAAGGTAAAGATAATTCATGGGAAATTCTGAATTTGCTAATGTCTCCTGTATAGATTTTTGTGATCTTGTTCCTTTGTTATTTTGTTGGATCTGATATTGCAAAACATACGGATTTGACTGGAACATCGGTTTGTAACTCCATTGTATAGCTCTTGTACTGCTGAAAATTCTAAGTTTTTGGGGACTGTTTTTTTTTTTTTTAAAAAAGTCAGCAAGTGATTGAATGATCCTTTACTTTGGCTCAGTTGCTTCTGTCAAAAATTCTGATCTATTGCTTTCTCTTTTTAAACTCCATTCTTCTGTTTCTGTGGCAATTGAAGAATTTCTGAGGGCTTTTCTGTAAGAAAGAAAGGATGGAGACTCAAAATATCGTCTAGTTTCGTGGGATATCATGTTCGAGTCTAAATCAACCGGGGGGGACAAGGGATAGGTAGTCTTGAAATTAATAATTCGGCTTAACAGAGCAAGTGGCTGTGGGGATTTGTTTTGGAACAAGAATCTTAATGGTGTAGGAATCATCAGGAGAAATTGCAGTCTTTACTCCCTGGGATATTGGAGGTGTTTTGGAGGTGCTCAGTTCTTGCTTTATTGTTGTTTGTATGGCTAGAGAGAAATAAAAGGAATATTTGGTGGTTAGACCTGTAGTTTGCTCCCATGAGGCCTGGGGTTTGAATCTTCAGCGGACCTACCTAGCGATTTGTTAGAGTGTGCTTCCCAAAGATTGTAGGGTTTAGTGGCAGGACCTGATATCAGAAAAGAAGTTGTAAGAATCGATTTTTGAAGATAGATATTAAGATGAGTGTTCTTTTGTGATAGAGTAAGATATATGGCATCCTTATGGTTGTCTATGTCAGATGGTTACAAGGACGTGCTGTTCTTGTTTTTCCATTGTAGTGGGAGAGATGCTGTCTGAGATTGTTTTGGAGTTGTTGGAGGGCTTCCTTGGTTTGATTCTGTATTTTATTTGTTTTTGCTCTTTTGCTACTTTTGGAGTTTCACGTTTATCTTTTTGTTTGAGAGTTGCATATCCTTCATCTGTACTTTTGTTTCTTTTTCTAAATTAAAAGTTCTGTTTACTGTAAAAGTTATTAAATTCTGATGAACCACATAGACATCATAGGCTGAATCCTGTATTTCCATCATGGTCTTTATGCTGTTCCTGTTCCTGATCTTATTCATAGTCTAGTCTATGTAAGACTTGAAAATCAGAAGTGCTTCTCTCTCGAAAATCATATGTACTTCTTTTATATGGTAAATATTTTTCACTATGTCAGCCTATAATAGCGTTCCAGCACTTGCCCATTTTACTCTTGTTCATCTTATGCCCTGCTCATTTAATAATTTACAGGTCAGGGAGCATGCTAGGAAACTAATGGAGAAACACATAAAAAGGCCTTTTTTTGATGTAAGGTGAGTTCGGAACAGGGTCAGTTCTTTCTATTATTGCCCTAAAAACGCATTTGCCACTCTTATTGCTACCTTTTGGAAGTATTATTCCCACAAGCTGTCGACATATTGATTTTAGTTCTAAATGCCAAATCTAAAGCACCGTTAACCATTAATTGAACACATAATGCCATCAGATTGTTCGTCTGTCTTCTCTCTTCTCTTTCACCCTATCTATGAAGTTAGTGTTTGAATTCTTAATCTTGACATTGGCAAGTCTCAAGCACTGAGTGAGAAACTAGGGAATAAACAAATAGATTTTGTAGAAATAGAAAACAAACCCTAAACAAGTACATATTTTGAAAGGGAAAAAAATAATAAACAAAAAAGTGGAGGGATTTCCAAGCTGAGAGGTGAAAATGGAGGAAGAAATCAGTCCTGTACCTTGATAAGTTTGAAAATAGAAGTAAGTCGCATTGGTTTTAAGTCTTAACACTCCCACTTCATATGTGTGACTATGGCTAGACGGTAATATTGTATTGAGAAGTCCTGGAACTGATAGTTTTGAATCTACTACTAACAGACTTTCAGTTTAACTTGGAAACCAGGTAATTGATAGTTAATCAGAAACAGGTTCGGATAAATAAGTTCTAAGGAATTATTGTTGGAGATATTGTGCACTACTTAGATTTATTTGGATTCTCTAATTTCTTGATTTTAGGATTTTTCCTCCTAAATTTAGGCTGTTACTGTCATTAAATTTGTTTTGCTCTCTTTTCTGGCCAAAGATACGGTGAATCTGCTGAAAGAATGAGTATCGAAGAGTTAGAGCAAGGAAAGCAATGGTTAAAAGATACATTCTATCTCATAAGGTGAGTATGAAGCATCAAGTCGTCTGTTTCAGCTTTAAACTGTAAAACTAAACTACTTTTAGCCAGTGATATGTTATGCTGTTCAGCATGTGCTTCGTGCTTGGTACTTGTCTAGGTCCCATTGCATTGTTCATGACTGCATTAATGTTCCTGTTTGTTGATCATACGTTAAATATAGCTCTAGTATTTTAGCAAGGGAAGGCTGTCTACAATAAGTCACTCTAATGTCAACATAATGATGATGTGAAGGTATTCAGTTGTCTTTAAAGCTGGTTTTTCATTGGTTAGTAGTGTAATTGTCTGCGAATGAGTATTTTTTTTTCTTTTCTTTGATTTTTTTTTTTAAATTTTATTTCTTGTTTTTGATTTTGTTTTTGATTTTGTCTTGTTTTGTTTTGTTTTTATTTTTTATTTTTATTTTTATTTTGTTATTAAAATTAGGCTCTCTTCTTATCAGTTCTACTTGCACCTCTGCTGATGCTACATTTTGTGTTTCCTTTTTTGTTCCTATGATCAGTGTAATAGCGATATTATTTTCAGGCTGCTTAGAATGCTTGCATATGAATGGCTGATCAACTTGTCTTATAATGTTAAATACATTTCTCTTGATTATTGATTTGTTTCTTCTAATTTTCCATGTGTTAAAAATCAGTAGATTCAATAATCTAAATTGCAATTTTACAAAGAGTCTGAACATTGTTTTGGTCTTTTTTCACCTTTCCTATTTATATGTCATTATGTAATAGATGCGAGGACGACTCCCTTCCAAGTATTAAGTGGGTTCTTGATCTTGCAAGAGCAGCAGTTCTGAGGCATGGGGTTCGTGGTCTTGTAATTGACCCTTACAATGAGCTTGATCATCAGCGTCCCCCAAGCCAGTAAGTTCTTTTAAAACCTCTTCTGTATCTTTGTTATGGGTGTGGTTTGATTCTGTTTGTAACATTTTTAGCTGGTTTGAGAACTAGACCATGAAATCTGCGCTACACCATGAAAATGAATTTCCTTTGGTCCCCTATGTCATCAACAGTTTCTAGATTCTGAGAAACAAACTGGGTGGAAAGCCAATTTTCTTCATAGAATGTTTACATCCATGCATTAGACGTACTTCATATTGTAATTCCTGCGACTGGAAAATGGTAGTGCTAGTTCTTTAATAATAATATAATAAGAAGAAAAGCTTGGAGAAAACATGTACAGCCTGTTCGAAGCGTCCCTTTGAAAGTTGGACCTGATTTACATTACTCTAGCGCCAAATCGGTGGATGTTCCAGCTTTTTTCCATTGGCAGCCAGTGGTTTCTCTTCAAGTAGCCTTATGATTTCTAACGTCTAATTTTGAGGATTGTCTGTACGTCTTAGCTGCTCATGTATGCTGCACAGTAAACTAGACTATCATTGTTCTTCATAGTTCTGTTGATTTTCAGCTGCCTCACCCGCACCCCGCCTTTTTTTAGTTTCCATTCAATTCCACAAGCAACAGACTGTAGAAAATAGAGGTGAATTAAAGGAGGAAGAAACAGTCCCTGTCAAAAGTTTTATGGTGAACAGGATCTGTATTGTTGGGACATCTATTTTCATACTTACTGTACTGTCCAAATTTATTTTTTTGTACTACTTTTTATTGTTGATTGGTTATTTTTATTTTTCTTTTACCTATAACAGAACGGAAACAGAATACGTGAGTCAGATGCTTACCAAGGTTAAGCGGTTTGCTCAGCATCACTCTTGCCATGTTTGGTTTGTAGCGCATCCTCGACAGGTTTGCTGTCGCCTTCTCTTATTACTTCAGATTCACTTTTTCCCCTTCACATATCCCCTATCTAAATTATCCCCTTGCTTTGCAGTTGCACAATTGGGCTGGGGGTCCACCAAATCTCTACGATATAAGTGGAAGTGCACACTTTATAAACAAATGTGACAATGGTATTGTAGTACATCGTAATCGGGATCCAGATGCTGGTCCTATTGATCAAGTGCAAGTGAGTATTATACCTACAATTCTGTGCAGAAGCATGCATAGATTCTCACCATCTCTCCATCTGTAACATGCAGATTTTTGTCAGAAAGGTACGGAATAAGGTTGCAGGAACCATAGGTGAAGCCTTCCTGTCGTATGATAGGTATGGTTTAAGTTTAGCATTATGGTTTTGTTTGATCCAGTGATCCTAATTTTGAGTATTTGAGAATATTTTCCCATGAACTGTTAACCTGTGCTCTTCCTCCAATCCACACCCTCTAAATAGTGGGGAAAATTAAGAAAAGTAGACAAGGAAAATCTGTATTTTTCATCATTGAGGTATTAGTGGATGAAACTGATGATAGCTTGTTCTTGGCCTTGGCAGGGTGACTGGTCAATTTATTGATGTCAACGACTCATCAAGAGGGTAGATAGGCAAAGACAAACATTTTAGAATGGCCTTGTACGGTAGTATCTTCCAACTATCGACTTTCTTAGCGAGTTTTCTGAATATTCCTCTCGGCCTTCGCAAAGAACTGTGGTCGTTTCGAGGACGGAAAGGTGATTTCATGCTAGGAGGTGAGCGAGGTTAAAATTTTGTTTTCCTTTTTGTTGGATCTCTTTGTTCTTGAATATTTGATCATGTTGATGTCTTGTATTTAACAATATGATGAGTTCAGTTCGAAGATAATCTTATGCTATTTATGTCTATTATGGTACATATATGTATTTTGATGAGTTGTGCCAGGGACAAATGGGTATGACATCTTACCGTTAATTTAGATATCACATGGATCCCACTACCATAGGATCTATACCAATCGATGGTGAAGATTTTCATGCAGAGGAATGCTAGTAGTACTCTGTTACACTCTCTCCGTTCACAGCTTAGTACATGAATTCTATTGTGATTTATTATATTATTAAAATATTAAATTAAATAGTAAAATTCACGTGATAGACTGTGAAACTAGATAGTGTAAAAAAGAGTGAAAAAGAGTGTTTGGTATTCTTCTTTCCATGTATATTGTGCATTGTTTTGTGCGCAACCTTCGTAGCCAGGTCCTAGACTAGCCTTTTACTTGAGGACCAAATATATTAACTTCTTAGTAGTACTTATATGGATGACTAAATTGGCTACGATTTTGGGGTTATTTATTTTCTCACAAAAGGTAATTGAAAGAGAAATAAAATGATTTTCCGCATACGTATGTCTACATATTACTATGTAAATTTTATTGGTAGAACCTTTTCACTTGTAGCCAATATCTTATTAGCAATAATTCCGTCAACTTCAGATGAGAAAAAGGCATTTCATCTACCACGGAAAACTTGAAATTTTATAAAAAAGTAATAATAGAACTCTCTTTTTTTCCCCAAGTGAAAGACTTACAGACTAATATTAGCATTTGGATGACAATGTCAAATGCAGTGATTGGGTAGCCAATAAGTAATGACTTGGTTCATAAAACATATAAAAAATGAAAAATAAAAAGGCAAAGCTAATGAGTAAATAAATATAAGTCCTATCCTGTTTCTGTGATTTCTAATACCTGAAAAGTGATTTATTTATCTGAACTCATTTTACTATTTATTTGAAGGACTAATAGTTAGAGCTTTTGAATAATTTGTGGAATTAGTCTCTACAAACGTCGGCAATTATTCCAACAACACAAGGTTTCCTCTGAAGTATATGCAGAAGAAGAAGAAAAAGAAGTATTTGAACATTTTTTTTTTTTTTAATTTCCCTGGGAGACATATTTTCATTTTTAGATTTCTTCAAAGATACAAACAAAAGTAATTTAGCTTTAAAAAATATGGTGGGCTTAAAAAGATATAAAAGGATATTGTCTTTAGTTTGAGAAATTTACATTTTTTACTAATATTTAACAAATACATTTTTTTTATTTCACCAATATTCGTTTATTTGAGGTATATATTTCATGTTCAAAATTTGTGTGGTATATATTTACAACGCAAATATTTACTATAGTTTATATTTACAATTATAAGTTTGTACCTGTGTTATATATTTTAAAATATACATAGATTTTTATTCATATACCATCGTATACATTTAAGGGATAATCCTATAAACTGTTTTAGTTAAATAATATGTTTACATTCTGTGCTCATGGAACCCAAAAATATCCAATTAATTTTCTAAGACTGGGAATAAAGTAACCCTCTTTCTCTTTTTAGTCAATTTATTGATTAAATGTTTTCCTTAATGATAGGCTTACCATTAGTATATCGATACCCAAATAACTACTTTCTTATTTTTTAACCCTTTTAGAAAAAAACAATTTGATCTTAAAGAAATTGTTACGAAATATATATGTATTATCAACACTTCTCTATATATCTTTAGATAAAAGTTTGATTTTCTTTTTCTTTTTTATAGGAAAAAAACACTAATTAGATAATAGAGGATTGCTTGGTAATAATGACACCCCTTGTCCACTCTTCAAATCCTCTTTCTGAAACCACGTACTTAAAAAAAATTTAAAAACAAACTACTGCTTTCTACACTTTTATGGCTTTATTTTAATCTAAATTTCTTCCTTCTTTTCCCACTCTTTCTCTCACGTTCTTCCTTTCTCTTCTACCCTCCACTCTCTCGTTTTTCTCTCTGTTCATATTCATTTCTAGGCTCTGTCTAAATCAGAGACCAAACCTCTTATTAATCCAATAGATACTGAACTTGACTAGAAATACTTATAGTCAATCTTGTGTGATTGTACAAAGATGTTGTCAGATAATTCGGAGAAGTTAGAGCAGGGAACAGAGTTATTTTGAATTGTTTTTGAAGTGTGAAGTTTGAAAGCAAATAAAGAATGGCATGGAAAAAACCAGAGAGTAAGAAGTGAGAGACGAAGAAGAAGAAGAAGATTTACAAGAATTGGAGCTTGCTGACTGGCCCCGTTGCCATTTCCGGCGGCGTAGTTGGCATCGTCGTCGTCGCTAACTTCGTCTTCTTCTTCAACAATGATCCATTCAAAAAAAAAAAGAGAGAAAAGCAACTCAGATGGACTCGGCGACCAGAAAGGAGCAAAGAGAGGATGCTTGTGCCTCTCTACCATGTTGATTTTGTAGTTAATAATTTGGAATTGAAATCAAGTTCTGATGTTGGATTTGTGTTCATGAGTTTTCAGGGCTATATTGTTTTAAAAACCAAAATTGAGTTCTGATCTTAGACTGGTTTGCCTAGAGTTCTTTCATGAACAACTTTTGAGTGAATTAATCTTATCAAAGAACTTTTACTCGTTATAAAAATAAAAAAAAAAAGGCAGGGGCTATTTCAATGATACTAATGAATCTACTTGAAACTCCACTATCCCAATACTTCACTGATCTTTTCATTGTTTGCTGAAACGTTAAGTCCCATTTTCTTGATAATGTATTTTTCGGATGAAGCGAACTTTGATGAAAACTAATTATGTAAACTATAGAACTATAGTTTCTGCTTATTTTGTATGCTGAATTCATGACTTATTTTCGTTTAATTTGGTCTAAGTATATTTGGTTATGGATATAATATAATTGTTTAGATAGAAAGATGCCACTACACAAAGACAAAAACTAATAACCTCCAGGTGTTTGAAGAAAATCTTCAAAGAAAAACAAACTGGAAAATTATTGCATTATCATCCTGTGCGCATGATTTATGAGAGATGCCACCACACAAATACAAAAACTAATGACCTCCAGGTTTTTGAAGAAAATCTTCAAAGAAAGAAATTTGGAAAATGATTGCAAATGACTTGAAAACAATAACCTTTAAAGTGATATTTATTGTGATTGAAAGTTGAATGAAAGGCTTAAATCATGTTCTTCAATTCTCATTCTTTCATTATTGTGATTGACTTAATATATATATATATATATATATAGTGGGAAATAACTAGATTTAGCAAAGATAGAGAATTGAAATACAAGTCTTATACCACAAAAGTGATAAACTATCACAATCAAGAAAATACATGGCTTTCGTAGAAAAAAAGAGAGGAAAATACATAGCTTATACTATATAAGTCATAAACTATCAAAAGCAAGGTCAATTGTCTCAATTGTTACCACACTGGAACCCACAATTTCTCTAAAATGTTTGATACGAGAAACATAAGCATATTCCCATCCACTTGCGCAAGAGTGATGGTACTTGTACCAATTGTTTGCCATAAATGGAATATGAGAGTATGGTGCCAAGACACCTACAAGAAATTTTAGTACCATATAAGAAAAGATAAAAATATTATGTAGGCCTTTAGTTAACTTATCTAAACAAAATGATTTTCAACATAGCCAACAATAATATATTTACGAGAAAGAAAATGCAATGGTACTGATCTTAAAAGTAGAAAAGTAAGACATCGTTGTATTGATAAGCGAATTAAAACAACGTTATAGCATGATGTTGTAAGATGACCCATGTGATGCCTTGTCATACATCAATCACGTGGGACATTACTTTCATATAATGATAATGCAAGAATTAAGTCATCAACCCTACCAAAAATCCCATATAATTGTTTATAGTGATCTATTTGGGATTGTAACTCATTCAATAAATCTTTTCGCACTTGGATCCATCCATCTTCACCCATATCCATCAAATTAGATAATGCTCTAAACCCACAGTTACCATCAGCATTAACATCTTTTATATGTGCAATATATGCCTTCAAACCATCCGGAAATGCATCAATATAGACTATATTAGGAACCAAAGATGCCCGATAAACCTATCAAATTTTAAGGATTGTCAAATCGTAAGGTATACAAATAATAAATGATTACAATTCTAATTCAAATGCTAACCTTTTCTTTAGTTCATCTCTTCTTTGAAATCACAATTTTAGAAACTTTTGTTGTGGTCATACTTGATAGAATTCTAGGTGAGTAACTATCGTGGGCCGATGTTGTCAACTCAAATGCAGATGGGTTTCGACAGGTTGAGGTATCTACCTTTGATGATGGACGACCTCGAGTTTTGGTCTACACTTCAGGCCCCATGAGAAATGTAGAACTTGGGCTTGCTATCTCCCTTAGTTTCTTTAAAATTTTCTCTTTTTCAGAATCATCACTACCGTTGAATTTTTCAATAATCATATCCACATCTGCTTTGCAACTTAAAATTTCAACTTATTTTTTTGAAATACGTATTAAATCTAATTTCTTCTAATATGATTCAATACACACAATTGGAATTGGCTGATCTTCCCTCACATATTCTGCAATCTCATGTGCACAAGGTAAGTCATGTGTACGTCATAAATCATATCCACATATTAAAATATCCACACCAACTAAATTTACGCGTTTCAACATAGTAGGTATTAAGTTCAAAGCATGAATAGATACGAAACCTCACAATTCTTTGAATCTGTAGGTTTAAAGTTATGTTCCATAACATGCAAACTTTTCTCAAATGAAGCCTTGATATGGGTATGTTGTAACTCAAGTAATGAATGTACATTAGTCCATAAGCTCTCAAAGTTCTCTTGACTAGATCTCAGGTATTTTGTCAGTGTCGAATGTGAACTCGCAACCCTGTCAAAATGAATATATTAATATTGACAAAATCAAAATAGAAATATATTAGTCATATAAACTATAAATTTGTACCTATTTATTGTCACATTCTCAAAGTACTTATTCTGTCTATCCAAGCAACAATAAATTTTTATTTATACTTAGCTAACCAAGTTGATGTCACACATTCAAGGGACTTTGGATAATTAGCGAAATTCTTTTCTAATAAAAGGAGACGTTGCATGCACTCTTCTTTAGTGGAAGATAGTACTAATAAACCCCAAATGCTCATAAATTTCTCTCATTTCTCCTTTGTCTCAAATATTTTTTTACACCTACGTAATAAGTTAATATTGACATACCATCTACACAATAAATGCTTCGTACTTAGAAATACACTCTCAATGGAATTCATCAATGCCAAATTCCTATTTGTAACAATTATCTCAGGCACAATATTACCATCAAATAAACTTTTTAACATATATAATACCCATGTAAATTCTCTTCTCGTTCAAACTTAAGGTAGGCAACAACAATTGAAAAAGATCAATAGAGGTGACATCAATAATTTGTAATAATGGAAAACGATACATGTTGGCCTTGTATGTACAATACATCAACAAAATACGAAAAAATGCATGTAATAATTCTACACTGAAAGGGTGTGTCCAAAATAAATCTTTAACAACATCCGAGTTTTCATTACTCCTATGCCACTCAATGTACTTATACTCAGATAACTTACTCATAAGTAATTGCATTTGTGACCTTCGAGTCTTTTCTGCAGCTTTGTACTTTTGGCATACATTATAAATTATTTTTAACATGCTGAAGTTACGAGGATCCCTCATCTTTAATGCTTGCAATATTTTCGTTGGCCGAACTAATGTTTTAGATATATCTAGTAACAATGAAATCCCATTTTTTTGTAGTCTTCCAGCGAAGAAGTGACCTTCTAAATACATTGTAGTTGGATGGTTGTGAATTCCACATACAACCTTCACCATCTAATCGCCATCATTATCTAATTTCAGACCTTTTAGCTGGAAATGACATCCACACTTCTTTGTACCTGTCTTTCTCAATTCATCTGATAAATTTTCATATTTCCTTGCTCTTTTAATATATTTTTCCCATCTTTTGCAAGCAAATGCAATCCTTAGTTTTTTGCAAGGACCACCTCAATCCGAAGTCTTTATAACAATGACTAAATATTACTTTTTCCAACATCACGAGTCCATTGAACTAAAGCTTCTCTACTTATGAATACATATACATCAAATTTCTAATCATAAAACTAAAATTTTGATACTTGTATATAATGTTGTGCAGCAGAAACACAACTACTTCAAATGTTTATATTTAATACTAAGATAATATTAAATATAAATTATCAACTAACTACTGAAATTAACGAAAGTAGAAAATGCACAGAAAATACCAAATGCAAAAATAAAAGAGAACACAAAATTTAGCGAGATTCGATAAATTACCTATATCCTCAAGGTATTGCTAACTATCTCACTAACTTCAAATAAAAGGAAATACAAAATTTGGGCTATAATGCAAAAACCCATAAATAAATAGAAAATGGGTAAAAACAAAACTTAAGGTCTTAAGAAATAAAGGTCCTCACTAATAAGGAACTAATTTTTGGGATGATTAAAACTAACTATAATAGGTTTTATTTATAGCCAACTGTAGACTCCAAATATTCATACACAAATAATATAGGACAAAGTGTAACACAATTACAAAATCTAATAAGCCAAATTCTAACAATCTCCATCTTGGCGAGTGAACAGGTCCCACCCAAATTTCTTTAATTTCCATATTCTCCATCTATTAGAGCAATGCCACTTTATGCACCTAAAGGCGCTATTAAACTTGCAGGATATTGATTAAATCTAAATAATGATTGAACTTGATTGATATCACCACCTTGGTCATCATATCTACAGGATTCTTAGCAGTCCTAATCTTCTGAAGCAGTATCTTTCTTTCATCAATAATCTTCCGTACAAAGTGATGTCGGGCATTAATGTGCTTCGTATGTATATGGTATATTGGATTCTTTGCTAAGAAAATGACACTCTAACTATCAGAATAAATACAGATATGCTCCTAAACAACTCTCAGCTCTTCTAATAATCCTTTTAATCAAATAACTTCCTTCATAGTCTCTATAACTACCATGTACTCTGCCTCTGTAGTAGACAAAGCGACTGTAGACTGCAAAGTGGACTTTTAACTATTGGTTCTCTTGCAAATGTGAATAGATATCCAGTAGTTGATCAATATTTATCCAAATCACCAGCGTAATTGGAACCAACATAACCAACCACACACTGACCAAGTCTATCATTCCACTCAAAAACCAAACCAATATTTTCAATTTTCAATAAGTACCGTAGAATCCATTTCATAGCTTGCCAATGATCTTTACCTGGATCGTACACATACCTGCTTACAACTCTAATTGTATGTGAAATGTCTAGTCTCATGCACACCATCGCATACATCAAGCTACCAACCGCATTTGAATACGGAACTTGTGACATATACTCTCGCTCTGTATCTGTACTCAAGGATAAAGACACACTAAGATTAAAGTAAGGAGCAAGTGGTGTACTAATAGGTTTTGATTGTTCAGTCATATTAAAACGCTATAATATCTTCTTCAGATATTGCTTCTAAGTTAAACTAACCTTGCTTCTCCCTCTATCTCTGCTAATATCCATATCGAGAATCTTCTTTGCTTCACCAAAATCTTTCATCTCAAACTCTTGATTTAACTGAGCCTTCAACTTCTCAATTTCTTCTTGATTCTTCGAAGCTATCAATATAACATCAAAATTCAAGAGTAGATAAATGAATGACCCACCTTGGAGCCTACGAAAATATACACAACTATTAAACTTGTTTCTTGTGTAGTTCTGACATATTATAAACCGATGAAATCACTTGTACCAATGCCTTGGCGATTGTTTCAGCCCATAAAGTGATCTTTTTAGTTTGCAAACTCAATTTTCTTTTTTAGCAATCTTGAATCCTTCTGACTGAGACATACAAATTTCCTCTTCCGAAATACTGTGTAGAAATGCAATTTTCACATCTAATTGAACTAGTTTAAGATCCAACTGTACTACCAAGGTAACACAATTCTAATGGAAGAATGTTTAATAATTGGAGAAAATACCTCATTGTAATCAATTCCCTCCAATTGAGCATAGCCTTTTGCCATCAAGCTTGCCTTGAAGCGAACATTATTTTTGTCAAGAAATCCTTCTTTCTTTTCATATACCTATTTGTACTCAATTTCTTTCTTGTTCTTCAGTTGTTGAGCAAGCTCCCAAGTTTCTTTCTTCCAAAGAGACAACATTTCTTCATCTATTGCTTTCTTCCATTGTTATGTTTCTGAACTTTTGAGTGCATCTTTATTCGTGGAAGGAATATCATCATCTACAATAAGAAGTGTATAAGATATCATATCAACAAATCGAGTAGGTTTATGAATTTCACGTCTTGACCTATTATGTGTAATTTATTCTTGCTGCTGTTGAGGCTCTTGAATCGGAGCCTCTTCTTCATTTTCAGTGTCCTCCTCTGCCAATGGAGTATCACTACTATTTTTCAACAACATTAACTGAGACTATTGTTGTTGTTTTTTCAAACTCCACCTACTACCGACTAGGCTCCACCTACTGCGAAATACTAATGGTCTTTTCTTTGTCTTCTGTTACCTTCTTCAACATGGCAGACTCATCAAAAAGTAGCATCTATACTAAATAAAATCTTCTTCAAACTTAGACACCAAAGTCGGTATCCCTTTACACCTAAGCTAATACCCATAAATAATACTTTTTTGGATCTCAAATCCAACTTGGATTCTTTCACATGATAATAAGTAGTGAAACCAAAGACATGTAAAGAATCGTAACCACTAGCAGGTTTTTTAGACCATATCTCAAGAAAGGTTTTGCCTCTAATTACAGTCGATGGTAAATGATTAATGAGATGATATGCATATGTAATTGTCTCAGCCCAACAAACTTTGCCCAATGCAGCATTGGACAACACACACCGAACCTTCTCTAATAAAGTCCGATTTATATGTTCTGCGACCCCATTCTACTGTGGTGTTTTTCTAACTGTAAAGTGACGCACAATACATTCAGACTAGTAAAGTCCTAAAAATTGTCTGATCAAAGCCATTTGATCTTTTTGCCCATCTGAGTCCCAATCATTTTTTTCCATTTAAGGAAAACTTTGAGCACGTCATTCTTAGTCTTCATTACATGCATCTAAACTCTTTCGAAAAAGTCATCGAAAAAAGTAGTAAAATAGTGTAAACCTTCCAAAAAAGCTATCTTGGTAAGTCCTCACACATCTGAATGAATATAATCTAGAATGCCCTCAATATTATGAATTGTTGTGCCGAACTTCACTCTTATCTATTTTCCCAGAACACAGTATTTACAAAAGTCCAACTTACAGGTCTTCACTTCTTTTAGTAAGCCTTACTTCACTAAACTAAAGAAAGTTTTTTTCCCTGCATGTCCCAAATGCATATACTATAACCTGGTAATTTTTTAAGCTTCATTATCCTTAGAAACCACAATAATTGATCCAATAATTGTACTATCATTATAGTAATACAAGCTATTTCTTCTTGTACCTTTTTTAACAACCAAAGAGCCTGAAATGACTTTCAGGAATTCCATCTCATATAGTCATGGCGAAGCCTTTGGATTCTAAAGCTCCCAAAGAGATGAGATTCCAATTGATCCATTATAATTCTTTAATCGAATTGAACCTATCCCAGCTATTTTACACGATTCATTATTGCTCATGTAAACAAGTTCACTATTTAGCTCTTCAAAGTTGAAGAACCACTCTTTGTGAGGACATATATGATAAGTGAAACCCGAATTTAAAATCCACTCGTTATGCTGAGACGTCATCGGCTGACTAACTAGAGCAAAATCTGATTCATCATCTTCAACTTCAGCTACATATGCATTAGAAGTAGCCTTGCCATTGCCTTTATTCTGTAACTTCGGACAATCTTTCTTCTAATGCTCTTTCTCTTGACAAAAGGCACATTCATCCTTACTAGGTTTTTCTTTCGGACGCAATCTATACATTTTTCTCCTGTTTACGACTTTGACTACGTCTTTGGCTGTAAGCACTTCTAGTGACACGTCGCTCATCAAAGGATAATTTTTCCTTCTCATGAGGCAACGTAATACAGAGATGATCTAACTCATCAGAAAAGGACCCAATCAACAATATTATCTTATCCTCATCTTTGAAGGTTTCATCCAAATTCAACAAATTTGCAATCAACTAGCTGAAAGTATCAATATAGTCACCAATAGTCGTACCAGGCTTTAACTGGAGGTAGAAAAGTTTCTTCTTCAAGTATAGCCAATTTTCATTGCTCTTTTTCATGTACTTGTTCTCGAGCGTCTTTCACAGCTTACTTGCAAAAGCCTCCCTCATAGATGGATACTTTTATTCTCTACAAAGACATGAGTAGATTGTACCACAAGCTTGACGATTGATTCTCTCCTATTCTTTATCATCTATCTTCTCCAGTTTTGTCTCTTTCAGAGCAATATCTTGATCTTGTTGATATAAATTATCCAATATCTCGTACTGCCATAAGTCGAAATTATTTCGGCCATCAAATTTCTCTACATCGATTTTGGCACTAGTCACAGTCTTCATCTTTGCGGGCGTTGACAAAGATTCTAATATTTCAAATAACTACCAAACAAAGCCTAGCGAACCTGCTACTCTGATACCACTTGTTGTGCAGCGGAAACATAACTACTCTAAATATTTATATTAAATATAAACTACCAACTAGTTACTGAAATTAACGAAAGAATGCCAAATGTATAAATAAAAGAGAATACAAAATTTAGCGAGATTTAGCAAATTACTTACGTCTTTGGGACGTTGCTGACCACTCCACTAATTTCAAGTAAGAAGTAATACAAAATTTGAGGTATAATGCAAAAATCTAGAAACAAATAGAAAAAGGGTAAAAATGAAACTATAGAGGTCCTTAGGAATAAATGTTCTCACTAATAAGAAACTAATTTTTAGGATGATTAAAATCAATTACAGTAAACTTTATTTATAGCTAACTATAGATTCCAAATATTCATACACAAACAATATGGAATAAAGTGCAAAATAATTACAAAATTTAACAAGTCAAATTCTAACATATAAATTAAAAGGAAGTTTTAAGAATTTTCGTGCCTCACAAGTTGTAAATTCTTTTGTATAATCATGAATAACTTGAGCAGAGGTTGCATTTTGCAAAAGTACAATAAAGAAAATTAAAACCTTTTTACAATCATAAAATTTAGATAGTTGGCCCTTAAAGAATGAACTACATAAAAGTGATCATTGTACAAATTCCGAACAATAATACATTTATTGTACAACAAAGAATAAAAATACAATAGTTGGCCCTTAAAGAATGAACTACATAAAAGTGATCATTGTACAAATTCCGAACAATAATACATTTATTGTACAACAAAGAATAAAAATACAGTAAGTGTTTGGTTTTTTCAGAACAACTATATCTTTATACACTCATCCTGTGAAGAACAAAAACTCTCAAAGAGGAAAAAAAGAATCCTAAACTAAAGATGTGCGAAGACTCCAAAACAGGAGGAGAAAAAAAAATAATAACAAGTATAACCAAACCAAAAAGAATTTCGTAATTTTACTGTTTCCATTACTATTAATTATTTTCTTTCAATTTTCATTTATCTTCGTTCTAATTTTAATTATGACCAAAAAAATATTATTCTTTTTAAACAAAAGATGTAAACTTGAATGTATTTGTAAATGTCTCTATTGATCGATGCTTTATTTTGTCTCTTTAGATTTTAATTTCTTCTCCCAAGCACATTAGAGTGGTTGCTTTGTTAGTTACAACCATTATACAAGAGTTTATACAAAGTTAAAAAAAAAATAAAACATGAAAACTCAATTTAGACCTTCCAAGTGCTCCTGTACTTTCCTTGAAGAAGAAAACGTGAGTAATAATACATCTAAAGAGCTAATACAATCTTATAGGCCAAAAAGCTTATGCCAAATCTTAATGATTGGTCTTGTTAAGCTAAGATTGAAGCAACGAAGTGAAAGAAAAAACTTGCCTTTTTATGATTCCAATCTTCTGAATCAGTCATTTCATTATCCATGGTATCTTTTGTATGATAATACAAAATAATTTATTTAGGCTATATCACTAATGCAGTCTACAACAGAATTAGGATTCAAGATGAATTGTGTTTAAGAAAGGGGTAGAGTATTTTCTTTTTCTGAAACGCTTAAAGAATGTGTAGATATAATCTTTTATAAATATTTTTAGTACAAACAAGTAACTTCATTTAGGGTTATTTTTGTAATAAAAAAGTTTATAAAAAATAAGGGTAAAGAGAGTAGATAAGGGGGTGACAATAGACCCGTTCTAAGTTTTTGAAATATATAAGGGTATTTCAGATATCTATATTTCTAGTTTGATCAAAACGTTATACAAGGACGTGGTAAATTGTTTTCTTGGTTTGAAAAAATAGAGGGAATATTTTTGGATTTTCTAAGAACATGAGGTTAAACATGGTATTAGCCATAATATATGAGATGCTATTGGAATTACACCTACATTTTATGTATAAAATATTTGTGCCTTATGTTATACATTTTTCATAAATGGGTATAAAAATGAGTATTGGTGAAAGAAAAATAAAAAATGGGTATTAATATAATTTTCCGTCTTTCTCAAATTTTTTGTACAAAATGGTATTTTTGAAAAGCAGCAGTCACAATACAGTATTTTAAAAGATGACAATTAAGTCGTAGTATTTTTAAAAAGAAGTAGTTAATTTATGGTGTAGTGCTTTGGTGCTGGTTTTTTTTTTTCCTCTTCTTAATGAATTTATTTTTTTCATGCAATGCCTCTGAGCAGTGAGTCATGTGCAGCTCACAGATTATATAACAGCTAAATAAGAAAGGAAACTATAGAAGGACTAACAATTTCCAAAAACATGAAAGTATTAAGATCTAATTGCCACTTTTTCAACACGAGGGACTTTTGCTATTATTTACCTAGAAGGAGTATTTTTTTTTCTTTACCTATGAGTAGGTATTTTTTTTTAGCCGTTGGATCACCATTTAATGGTGATCCAATAACTATAATGAAGTGCATGAAAAGACATGCATTATTAATGCTCTTTCTCTCTCTTATTTTTTACAATAAAAAAATGTACATATTAAATTTTCATTAGTCAAATTGATGTCTATACATAGATAAAAAAAAAATCTACTAAATTGGTGTCCTATATATATATATCCTTCTCAAAGTGGTGTTCCAAGGACAAAGGACGGTGGGAGCTTGAGCCTAACGAGCCCTTACTTGAGCCTGTCTTATTTTTTTCTTTTATTTTTTTTTTCTTTAAATAATGTGTTTTGGAGTGTAATAATTTTTTATAATTAGTTATTAATTAAAAATATTATATCATAAATAATATTATATTTGTGAAATATAAAATTAATTGAGAAAATATAACGTATCAAAAATACATTAGACAATAAAATTTTGACATATCTGAAAAAAAGCGTCAATTGGAAAATTACCAAACTCGAAGCAAAAGAACAAGTACCACACATTAACCAATGAAACTGTGACACAAGTCAACACCATGTTGTAGGACTAATGCTAATGCCACGCAAACAAGTGTTATCTCATTACTTTATCACCTCCTGCTTGAAGCTGGAACATGTGTCACATTTGAAGAATGAGCTGTCAAACAAACAGAAGGCTCATGCAAGTGGCAGCTGAACTCACCATTTCTTATATATATAGAGGTTGTTAATTCAATAGGTATTTTTTTTCTTATAAAAGGTTGTTAATTTTATAAGTATTTTATTTCTTTAGTAAGTATTTTTTTTTAACTATTAGATCACCATTATAATTATAATGAAGTACATAAAAAGACGTACATTATTAATGTTCTTTTTTTTTTTTTACGTTTTATAATAAAAAAATGTGCATATTAAATTTTCATTAGTCAAATTGATACTTATACATAAGTTAAAAAAAAAATACCTACTGAATTGGTGCATATATATATATATATATATATACGGAGAAATCAAGTGAAAAGGGGGCAATTCCTTAAGATAAATAGACTCTTCTCTCCGATTAAGGCATTAACTGTTTCTCTCTTATTTCTTTTCAACCTGATACATACCCTTCCATACATATATCCTTTTAACCATTGATTATTGCTTCAATACCAAAAGTCTTCTTTCGTCTTTTTCTCAAGCTCAAAATCTTCAACTCTCACCGTATTTACTAATATATATCTACATACTAACCTACTTTTATTATGCTCTATATTCTGCCAGGTGCTAACTAATTTAAATTCTGCACTTTAAATGCTATATATTTTAAATGTTATATATTCATAATTATGATTCTGAGTTGTTTAATAAACTGAGTTGTAACGAATATAATTTTTATTTGCAATTGTTCATATTAAATTTTGTGTTTTTACTTTTTTTTTGTCTTTGACAATATAGTTGGAATTATTTCTGTTAAAAATCTAATTTTTTATTTATTTATATTTTTTTTAGTATTGTTTATTTATATTTCTGTTAGAAAAATTAACTATCTTTTTATTTGTTTCTGACCAAATAATTGGTATCACTTGCGTAAAAAAATATTGTCTATCTAACACGTATTGATAGTCATTGAAACCATCTACACCTGTTTACTTACAAATTAAGTTGTCAAATATACAATATTTTCTATCACATGGAATTGTATCACTGTACTTTTTTACATCATTTTCTCCATTTTCTACCATATTGTTGCTTATCATTAATTAAGTGTTTTTACAAAATAAGTGTCCCTGAACACAGTGTTAACTTAATTTGTAAGTCTACTTAGAAATAGGTACGAAAAAATTAAACAGCCCCACGAAATAGGCAAAATGTAATTAGATGGCCTCCATTTATGGGAAGAGACTAACTCTCAAATCTTGAAGGAAGATATTTAAAATTTTACAAGATAAACATGGACAAAGGCTAAATTTAAAAGGGGCGACAGATTTTTGAAAAAACTTGCATAATATTCTTAACAAAAATAAAGTTCAGTGAGACAAATGCCACGCTAGGCATTGATATAT
>JXTB01000494.1:95934-113914 GCA_002914805.1 Parasponia andersonii
AAAAAAAAAAAAAAAAACTGCCATGCTAGGCCTCATGTGGCTCCGCTAGCGGTGAGGCCTTGATCTCCAACTCACAAATTCTTGTAAGGAACCCACCCCACTAAACTCTTTGCTACCATTTGCTTGATCAATTAGTAATTGTTTAGCTACAATACAACCTGAATCACATTCAAGAAATATTCTCTCGAAGTAATTATTCAATCTGCCATAAAGAACGGTGGTCCTTCAGCAGTTGACCATTCATCTTTATAAAAGGAAACTAATTAATTATTTGTTTGGTAAAAATAAAACAAAGTTCAAGATTCTTGTCACATTAGGACACACATCAATCCGGGAAATTTTGGAGTATTCGAGGTTCTCACGTCTTCCATAACTTTCTGTGAATCACATGCATGAGAATAAAACATACAATAACGAGGGTCCCACCTACAAGAATAAACATTTGTTGAGGGTCTATATTAAATATCGTGGACGGCAGTATTGTATAAACATTTTTTAAAAATAATTTTACTAATTCTATATTTTGGCTAACAAATCTACACATGGAGCTGTGGCATTGCCAACTAATCACATGGGAGTGTATGACTTAGTCAAAGATGGTGCCACATGGCAGGCTATTGGAGCTGGGTAGCTGGGGACACATGGACATCTTTTCCGAAAAAAAGAAAAAAGGTTGGATCTAATTAATGCCTTCATTAAGTTCTTGAATATCAAACTTATATTCATGAATGAAATGAAATTCTAAAAAGAAAGAAAAAAAAAACAAAAAAAAAACATGGTATACTGAGAAAAGGTAGGCTTAATAAGGTTAGGTTTACGATGTTTGCTTTCTTTTTTTTTTCTTGGTCGTAAAATTATGCTTCCTTAAAAGATGATATGAAAAGCTATGTTTTATACTTCAAAAAAAAAAAAAGAAAAAAAACGAAAAGCTATATTGTCTAAAGAGAAAATTTTGAAATCCGCTTTTTCTTTTTGTTTTTTTGAGGTTGGTAATTTTGTTTTTATTTTTGAAGTTGGTACTCACTTTTATATGTGCTTGGAGATTGGAAATACTTTTATCTTTGTGAGTAATAATATGCACACCTTTTTTTTAATCAATATAAATGCACTTGTTTTGACAGTTTGTACAGCAATACTCAATTATATAATGCCTTTTCTTGCCCTCCGCAAGGAACTGCATGGTAAAATGAAATATTCCCTTTTTTTTTTTAATTTTTATTTTTTGAGTGGATAAAAGGAAGACGTTAATTTAGATACATACTAGAAATAATTTAATAGAATACTCTTGCATGGAAAATATTTATTTAATTACTACAATTATTTTTAGATTTTTAAACACTATGTAGTTCAACAATCTTTACTGCTTAAGGAAATCACATCATCCTCTCTTTTACCTTTTTTTTCCACGTTATTACCTTTTACCTTTTGTTTTGTTTTTTTTTTTTTTTTTTTTTTTTTTTTTTTTTTTATTTTTGGGGGAAGCTTGCCAAGTAGTTACATTCCTACATTTTTTTTTTTTTTTTTGATAATACGTTACATTCCTACATTTGTTATCAACTGCTAAAAGGACGGATTGTCAATATATACACAAACATTTACAATAGATATACTTAAATATAATATAAAGAGGGAAAAAAATGAACTAAACTTAATACGGGCTTTTGAGATGCTTAATGGTCGTCCGAAGCATTTCTTTTTTTTTTTTTTTAATTATATATATATTTTTTATTTTTTATTTTCTTTTTCTTTTTCCCGTTAGACGTGCAATACGGCGTTATCATTGCATTCTTTCCTATGAATATAACACCACTGTTATTATATCTATAATATGTTTATAGAACGCATCACTATTTTATATAGAAAGAATAAATAAGTTTGTTCGTCGAATCATCGATGTTCTTGTTTTCTTTTGGACACAATTAATTATTATTTTCAAAAGGGGCCACCGATAATTACAAAAAATTCTAGTAAAAATCTAAAGAAAATCTAGCTAGCTGTCTATAAAATCAAAAAACAACAAAACAAAACAAAATAAAACCTTAAAAAATAAAGAAATTTAATAATAACACTGGACGACAATCATCAAAACGGTATCAAAGATAGCTTAAGGTTTGTGCATTGTGGAGTGACAATAATTAAAATGGTCCAAATAAATTTAAGAAACGTTAGATTATGGGGTTTTCCTTCAAAGTTTGACTTTTTCTCACGTTAAACCAATTATATTCGGATATTCACTTGTTTATATCGTTGTTGAGGGTATATGATCACTCCTCCAAAAGCCCAAAAAGAGCTTTTGTGGGCCCAATTTGATTCTTTCACGCCAATTTGTGCTGGCTTACAGGCTAGCAAAACCCTTGGAATGAAGAATAATCCCAACGGCTCTCTCGTCCCCTATGCGGTGGCTACAGATAAGTGACCGTTGGTGGGTCCCACATTGCGCTTTTTGAACACTTAAACAATATATAACCGTTGCTTCATCTCTGTATTTCTCTCACAAACCAAAACCTTACATAAGAGCCTATTTTTCCCTCTTCATTTTCAGCTTCACCAAACAACCGTAAAGCTAATTCAGGTTGGTTATTTCTCGCATTTTCTATCTTGGGTTTTGTTTGTTTGAATCATTGAAAAATGACTGTTGAGGTTAAGGCTGAAGAGACCCAAATGGCTGAGGTTCTGGTTTGTGAAGAAGAGGCTACTAAGAAGGTGGAGAAAGAAGTAGATGAAACTGACTTGAAGAAGCCTAGAGTGGTTGAGAAAAGCTCTTCTTATAAGGAAGAGAGCAACTTTCTCTCTGATCTCAAGGAGTTTGAGAAGAAGGCTTTGATTGATTTGAAGACGAAACTCGAAGAAGCCATTATTGGAAACAGTCTTTATAAGAAAGAGGAGCCGAAGAAGAATCAGAAGGCATCGGAAGAAAGTGCCGAAGAGAAGAAGAAACCGGTGAAGGAAGAAGAAGGGAAAGAAGAGAAAGATACAGAGAAATCGGCCGAGGAGCCGAAACCCGAAGGTGACGAAAATGAGAAAGGAGGAGAGAAAGAGGAAAATACTAATGCGGGTGTCCAAGTAAAAAGTGAAGAAATCGATAGGGATATCTCCCTTTGGGGGGTACCCCTTTTGCCTAGTAAAGGTGCTGAAGGCACGGACGTAGTCCTTTTGAAGTTCTTGAGGGCTAGGGAGTTTAAGGTCAATGAGGCTTTCGAGATGCTTAAGAAGACCCTTCAATGGAGGAAGGATTCGAAGATTGATTTTATATTGGATGAGGAATTGTGCGTCGATCTGAGCTCTGCAGCATACGCCAATGGCGTCGATAGGGAAGGACACCCTGTTTGCTACAATGTCTTCGGAGTGTTTGAGAGCGAAGAGCTGTACCAGAAGACTTTTGGTACGGAGGAGAAGAGGAGTCAATTCTTGAGATGGAGGTGTCAGCTGATGGAGAAGAGCATTCAGAAGCTTGATTTGAAGCCTAGTGGCGTTTCGTCTTTGCTTCATGTCAATGACCTTAAGAACTCGCCTGGACCTTCCAAGAAGGAGCTTCGAATTGCCACGAAGCAAGCTGTTGGGCTATTGCAGGACAATTACCCTGAGTTGGTGGCTAAAAATGTAAGTTTGCTTTCAAATTTTCTTTTCATATATAGTTTTTATTCTTGTGAAACCATTTTGGTTTTGAAATTCAATGGAAATGACGGGTTGTTTGTGGTTCTGGTATTAGATTTTCATCAATGTTCCGTTCTGGTACTACGCCCTCAATGCCCTTTTGTCACCTTTTCTTACTCAAAGAACCAAGAGCAAAATTGTTATTGCCCGCCCCGCGAAGGTCACAGAAACACTCCTAAAGTAAGCATAATACCTCCATAATACTACATTAAAGAGACTTCATTTTAAGAACTGAAGAATCAACTTACAAGAAACTCTCATCCACAGGTACATCCCAGCTGACGAAATTCCTGTCCAATATGGTGGCTTCAAGAGGGAGAATAACTTTGATTTCTATGGTGATGACAGCTCTGTTTCCGAACTAGTTCTTAAAGCAGGCGTGACTGAAACCATTGAGATACCAGCACCAGAGGTATCTATACCTATAACATAACTCTGTGGACACCGTTGTTTTCTTCTTTTTTTTTTTAATTCGAGTATTTCCCTTTCTGATTTTTTTGTTGAACCGAATGATTATATAAAATGATTTATGGTAATAGGTTGATAGCACATTGATCTGGGACTTGACTGTTTTGGGTTGGGAAGTAAACTACAAGGAGGAATTTGTTCCCAGTGACGAGGGATCTTACACCATCATTGTTCAAAAGGGCCAGAAAATTGGATCACAAGAAGGACCCCTTCGCAATACCTATAGAAGCAATGAGCCTGGAAAGGTTGTCCTAACGATTGAGAACACTTCAAACAAAAAGAAGAGGGTTTTGTATAGGTACAAGGCCAAGAAGAGTACCGCTTCCTTTTAAGAAACTGGAACTTATAACTACGAAAATTCTGTTTGTCTTTTCTTTATTTAAGTGTCGAGAGAGAGAGATAGATGGAAACAGTGGGAAATATGTTATTGTTCAGATTTTTGTTTTCCTTGTTTAAAATTCTTTGAAGCTCGTATAGCGAGTGAGAGAGGGTAGTGAAATTTGAAAATTCATTCTTTTGCAGAATATTAGTATCATGAACTTGTATGTAGTTTGAATTGTTTGCTTTACTTACGTATTTGGATCTTGTGATAGTGAAAAATATATTTCCAATGTTTCGATTATTGATACTGTTTTCCAATTCCTTTGTTGTTAATTTTTCATTTAAAACACCTCAGAATTTCTACATGCAGCAACTTGTTAGGACTAACAACTGATACTTGGCTTTAGGTGTAAAAAGAAGAGCTGTAGGTTGTTTCCTTCAAAAGAGAAAGGGGAAAAGAAAAATTTGTGAGTTGTATAGGCTTGTAGCATTTAACTTAGATGAGCTATAGTTGTTAATTAAATTTTTGAAGTGTTTGTAGCCTAAAAAATAGAAGAGGGATATCATTTTTCTTAAAGGAGAAATTGTGAAAGTCAGATAATAAGGAAACTAATGGGGAGGTACAACGAAATTACTAAACAAGTAGTTTGCTAATGATAATAATCATACAAATATAGCAACTCGTGCATTTAAGCAACAAGCATTTTTCGGAGACGACACAATGTGCTAAGAAAACGAGCAAGATACATATGACTCACTAAAATGAAAAACGCAAGAAAAAAATAAAAGAAGAAGCAAGCAATGCAAACAAACAAACTAACCAAATTTCTTCTGAAAGCCAGGTATGTCACCATGGTTCCTTGCAATTCGTGCATTCAACGTGCAATTCCTCTTTGATCTTTTTCGTAAGTTTTTGAACCAGCCTATCAATCATTCTATATGAAAACACAACATTTCCCATCGAAATCCCAAATACCAGCCCACAACCACATCCAATCAATGCAAATTTCCAATCAAAAAGCTTTTCAGGCGCTAAATCACTAATTTGGTTGAACTTCACACCAGATGGTTGTTGCTCGCTGTCCTTTTCGCATCCTTTTGATAACGGAAATCCACACATTCCTATATTTCCACTGTATGATTCATTTCAAATGTGTTGAATTGCTTGCCATGAGGTATGGCTCCAACCAACTGGTTATGTGAAAGGTTCAGGACTTCAAGAGATGTCAAGTCTGCCAATTGCTTTGGTATTTCTCCCACAAGCTGGTTTGAGGAGAGATCTAACCACTCAAGATTAGTTAAATTCCCTAATGATGTTGGAATAGTACCAGTGAAGTTGAGTCCTTTGAGTGACTTGAGTGTTCCAATCATCTTTGGAATCTCTCCCTTGAAATTATTTTTTGAGAAATCAATGGTTGTGAAGATGGTTTGGATTTTCGTGAAATCTACAAAGAACCCTTTCAATACCACTGTTACAGAATCATGGTAATAGTAGCTTGTAGTTTGATCTTCTCCCATGTATTTCAATGCATGATCTGTATGATCTTCTCAGTACATTACCGTCCGCAAATGTTGAAGGGATTTCAACGTCAAATCTATTCAACCGCAAATCCAAGGCATCAACACTAGTATTTCCAATGCACGGAGGAATTTTTCCTGTCAAACTATTAGCAGACAAATCAAGGACCCATGCGTGCTCTAAGTTGAAAATCAAAGAAGGTAGCTCTCCACTTGTTTGATTGTTTGAGATCAGAAACACGAATGTGGAAGGAGGTGGAATTGAAAGATGTCCTTGAAGCTTGTTGTAGCTTAAATCAAGATACTCTAGAATTTTCCAGCAAACTTGCTCTATATTGGTGAGGAAGTTGTTAGAAAGGTTTAGATAGTACAATGAGTCTGTCCCCGTGTTTCCGAGCCATATGGTTACAAGTGCCTTGGATATGGTCACTGGAAAGGTCTAACCACTGTAAATTTTTTAAGGCTTTTAAAAAGAGTGGAAACTGGGATATATTGCAAGAAGATAAAATCAGTCTTGAAAGCAAAGCATGGGCAGAGTGTAGTTGATAGAATTCGTTGAACTGAATGACAAATTGTAATTGAACGAAAGATTGAGATCGTAGAGATTCTTTAACTTTTCAAAGTGATTAGACTCCACGACACCCGCCAAAGTATTTTATGAAAGATCTAACCAATACAGACTAGACTGCTGACAAAGAGATCTTGGAATCATGCCTTCCAGTTGATTACTATGTAGATCAAGAAACTCTAAAGAACGAGCCTGGAATTCATTAATGATACCAGTGAACTGGTTCCCACTGAGATCTAAAATACCCCAAAGAAGGGATGACATACAACCAAGAAGGCAGAGTCCCATTGAGCTTGTTATAAGATAAGTCGAGAAATTTCAAGTGCAATGGAGCATATTTGACTGATTGGGATTGAGAAGAGTCTTCCAAAGAAGAAATTTCATTTGAGTTGCCGTAATATTCAGGAAGCTACCCTACAAAATTGTTCCCTGAAAGATCTAAAGAAGTGATACCCTTCAAATTTAAAGAGGACCACGGAACTTGGCCACTGAAATTGTTATTTGAGAGGCCCAAGTCAATGATTTGCGTGAAGTTACCAACTAGTAAGGGATACGATCCTATGAATTTGCAGTGATCAAGAAACAATGAATTCAAGTTCCTTAAATTTCTAGTTAGATAAGCTAGATCAATTGATAATCAAGTTGAAGAAAGATCAAATTCCACGAGAGGGCTGCTCCAATTAGATCTCGGCAAAGAATCAGTAAGATTTTCATTTCCTCGTAAATAAAGCTCTTGGAGGCTTTGCAGCAGGAAAATCTTTTCTGGGAATTGGCCTTGCAAATTGGAGGAGCTAAGATTAAGAGACGACAAAGAAGATGACAAATTCATAAAGGAAACAGGTAATAAAGAAGGCAAATCAATGCCATACAGATTAAGTTCTCAAAGATGAGTTAAGGTTCTGAACAGTTCTTTTCAAGGTTGGCGTATCAAATTCCACACTTGTAGCAGCTAGTTGATGAAGTGCAATCAATTTGGATAGGTGGGCAATCTCAAAGGGGACATGACCGGAAAATCCAGAGAAAAAGAGGTCAAGGTGAGTCGAATGAGTGAACTTACCAAATTGAGAAGGAAATTGGGCCATCAAAAAAATTGTAAGAGAGGATTAGTGTCCGAAGATGGCTGAGGGAGAAAAGATTGTCGTTGGGGTGGAGAATCCCTTCAAACCCACTGCAAGCAACATCGAGGCTGATCACGTGACCTGTCAACTTCTCACACGTGACTCCAGTCCACGTGCAACAATTTGTTCCATTCTTCCATGAATTCGTCTTACTCTTACCATAAGAATGATAATCAGGAGTAGAGAAATTGTAAATGGAAAAGGAGCTTTTGAATTGGAGCAACGTAGTGCTCTCATCAGGATGGCATAATGGAGAGGACGGCGACAAGCAAGGATTAGATTGCGAATAAAACAGAAGAACCACGTGGCTCGACAAAGAGGACCAACCCATTAGAATGTTTGAGACTCCAACAAATTGGGAAATTTTGTGAAATGACGAACTATAAATTTGTCATTCCCGAACATGCTTATTTATCTGTATAAAGTCGTCGCTAAGTCTTCGCAAGAAAACAAGACATTTTGCCGTGTAGAAAATCCCACTTCTTTTGTGAACTTTTCCACGACTTGTTACGTGGGATTCGGATTGATTTGAATTTGTTTCCTCTAAACGTCTTAATTAAGCTTTCCAATTAATGAACATACACTTTCTCTATCGTGCAAAAAGAGGCACAAAGAATATTAGGCCTTGTGCAAGTCAAATAGCGCAAACTTCTAACTAAGCTTTTGTAGAGTATTAGATCTACCTTTTCTCATTCGTCATGTTTTGATAGTTTGATTCCACATTCGATCAGTGTATTGACAGCCTTACAATCATTCGTCTTGAACTTGTTAATGATCTCATTGGCATAACTTTTTTGTGAAATGAAAATTCCATCTTCTTCTTACTTCACTTCTATTCCAAGAAAGTAACACATGAGTCCGATGTCGATCATCTTGTACTCCTTTGTTATTACTTTTTAAAACTCTTCGAATATGGATGGATTACTCCCCGTGAAGTTCAAATCATCGACATAGAGGCACACAATCAAGATTACAATGCATGCTCATAAGGACATTTAATGAAGTTGTTATCTTGGAAGTACTTGTCGATACGGCTATTCCATGCTCTCGGTGCTTGCTTTACCCTATAAAGGACCTTCTTCAACTTCAAAAATTTATCTTCTTGTCCCTTAATCTCATACTTAGATGGTTATTTTATATAAACTTCTTCTTCAAAGACTCCATTTAAGAAAGTAGACTTGACATCCATTTGATGAATTTTTCATTTATTTTGAGCAGCCAATGAGATGATCAATTGTACCATTTCTAGACGAGCGACAGGAGAAAACAACTCATCACAGTTTATGTCGGGTCTTTGACTGTATCCTTTTACGATCAATCTTGCTTTATATCTCTCTACTTCTCCTTTAGCATTCTTCTTAGCCTTGTAAACTCATTTCACACCGATCGCATTGTGCTCCTTGGGAAGTTTAGCAAGCTCCCATGTATCATTCTTTATGATCGCCTTTATTTTTTCATCCATCGCATCTCGCTACTTTTTACTTTGAACAACTTTATCAAAGTTTAATGGTTTACAATCAACAAAGAGGTAAAAGAGAATCAAGTCATTTTGATTCTCAGTTACCTCATATATCTCTTGTAAACTCCTTAATCTTGGTATCTTTTTACTTGAACTACTGTTTGAAGACAATTCTAGTGTTGTTTCTTGATTAGTGCTTACCATTGGTGAAGTAGGTTGGGTAACAGGCTCTTGCATTTCTTCTCTTATTTGCTCCATTTTTTGTTGCTTGTTTTCTTCTTCAATGTATGGTAGGAAGTCAAAATTTCTCTCTTGTGTGTGCCATTCCCAGGTTCTTTCTTCGTCAAACTCCACGTCGCGACTAATAATGGTCTTGCCATTGCTTAAATTGTAGAGCTTGTAGTCTTTTGAGTTAGAGTCGTAGCCGATGAAGATAAACTTCTCACTTTTATCGTTGAGCTTCGTACTCTTTTCACTAGGTACGTGAGCATAAACTATGCTTCCAAACACTCTTAGGTGAGAGATTCCAGGCTTTTTCCACTCTAAGCATCTTATGGCATCTTTCTCTATATGTTTCTTGTTGGAGAGTGATTTGATAGATAAACTGCATAAGCTACAGCTTTAGTTTAAAACTTTTTTGGTATTCCTTTGCTCTTGAGCATGCTTCTGGTGATGTCAAAGATTATTCTATTCTTATTTTCTACAACACAGTTTTGTTGGGGAGATCTTGGTACTGTTAAAGGATTACATATGCCATTGTCTTCACAATACTTTTGAAACTCGTGGGATGTGGATTTTCTTCCTCTATCAGATCTCATTGCCTTGATACTTCGACCACTTTTCTTTTCAATAAGTGCCTTGAACTTCTTGAATTTTTTGAACACTTCTGATTTCTCCTTCAAGAAATACACTCAGGTCTTTCTTGAAAAATTATCGATAAAGAGGAGAAAATAGTTACTCTTACCGAGAGAGCTTGGTCTTATTGGACCACACAAGTTGGTATGTATGAGCTCAAGTGGTTTACGGGCTCGAGAACTTGATTCTCTTGGAAAGCTTCTTCTGAATTGCTTTCCCAATAAGCATCCTTTACATAATTGGTCTAGTTGACTAATGAAAGATAGACCCCGTACCATCTTCTTCTTTGCTAATAATTCTAGATTGCCACAATTGAAATGTCAAAACCTTAGGTACCAAAGCCATGATGAATCTTTGTAGCAAGCTTTTAGACACTTTGCTACATCATTTTGAATATATAATAAGAACAAACTGTTTCTGGTCATTGGCACTTTAGTGATTAACTTATTTCTATTGTTTCTTAAAGAATGACTATTTTCTGTCATATGAATATTATAGTCTTTCTCTAAGAGTTGGCCAAGACTCAAGATATTACTCTTCATGTTAGGCACGCATTAAACATTTGGAATAAACTGATATTCTCCATTTCTCAAGCGTATGACCATTTTACCTTTGCCCTTTACTGCTACCTTAGAATCATATCCAAATGAAACATTCCTAGTCACTGACTTGTCAAGCTCTGTGAATATATCTCTTCTTTCACACATATGATTGCTTACTCCGCTGTCAAGATAGCATATATTTACTTGGCACCCAATGGTCTTTTTGTATGCTAACAATAACATATCTTCCTCTTGTTTTTTATCTTTGGCATAGTTGACTCTCTTTTACACATTCTTTAGAGCTCTACACTTGGAAGCGTAATGACCATATCTCTGATAGTTGTGACACTTGATTTGAGACTTTTCATGCCAACATCGCGGGTTACCTCTTCCACGACCTCTTGTCGAGTTTTCTCTTCTATCTTCATTTTCATAATTGTTGATGAATCATCCTCTTCCTCTTCTTCCACGTCTGTGATCTCTTCCTTGACCACGACCTCTTCCATTGCCGAAATCTTATTCTTTCTCTTGGAGTTGAGCTGTGAGGAGTTGCTCATTGAAATTTTGTATCTTTTTTTTCTTTTCTTCGTGGGCTTGCAAGGAACTTAAGAGTTGTTCTATCATCATGGCTCCTAAATCTTTGGTTTATTCAATGACAGTAATAATATTCTCGAATTTTGGATCTAACAATCGAAGAATTTTTTCTATGATCATAATATTTTCTAATTTCTCACTATTTCTCTTCATTTGATTGGAAATAGTTAGAACTCTAGAAAAATAGTCAGAAACTAACTCAGTCTCTGTCATGTGCAACAAATCAAACTTTCCTCTTAGAGTTTAAAGGCTTACTTTTTTAACTTTTTCTTCTCCCTTGTATGAAATTTGAAATTTCTTCCATCCTTCCTTGGCGGAGGTTGTACTTGAGATTTTCTCAAACTCATCATCATCCAAGGCTTGGTAGATGAGGAAGAGAGTCTTTTTGTCTCTCTTTCTTGAGTCTTTTAAATTATCCCTTTATATTGCGGGATAGTATTACTTCATCTCTTGGCTCTTCATAGCTTTTCTCCACTATATCCTAGACATTATGTGCTGCAAGGAGGACCTTCTTTTTGATACTCCAATTATCAAAGTTGTTGCCATGAAGTGGTGGAACTTAAAGAGATGCTAAACTTCTGGTAGCCATAACTCTTAATAGAGTAAGGTTTTGGAAATTTCGACTACATAGATGGATCTGGAATGTTGAAAAATCTTAAGATTGACTAGTATGTCAATTGGTCAAAGTCAATAGTCAAAGTCAACCACTCGATTAACTGTCAATATTGGTTAATAGTATGGTCAACGGTGTGGTAAACAGTTTCGATGGCTTAGTCAACAATGCAGTCAAATGCTCTGATGGCTCGGTCAACAGCTCTAACTCGGCTTAACTCGGTAAGTTGACTTAGTTTGTGACAGCAAATTTCCAACGACTCATTTGGACTCTAATTCGGTTGATTTTTACCACAACATATTCTTCTCGCTGAGCTCTTCGATTTGATATGTAATAGTTGTATGTTTGGGACAAATCACTAAGAGTCTCAATCTCAAGAAATCTTTTCTGATGTGAAAGATCAGTCAAAGCTGCAACCACTGAGCATACTTAGAATTTCAAGAGAACTCACAACCTCACTCTGATACTATTGTGTTGGAAATAGGAGATTTTTAAGGCTAGAAAGGCTAGAGAGGTTAAGGGAGAAACTAGACAAAATTTTTGGTAGAAGAGAATAACTTGTATTACTACTTGAATTATTTCTCTTTTAGCTTAATACAAAATAGAGGAAGGAGTACTCTATTTATACTACTCCAAGGATGATTCTAGATTGTGTAAAAATATTCCATCTAACCTCTAACAACTTAATTAATTATATTATCAAGTAAATATAAGAATACTCTAGAAACTATAGTATTAAACTATGGGCTCTTAGATACACACAACAAAATAAGTCCAACTCATAACAGAAGACAAAATAACTTAATTATGGCCCAATGGGTCATAACAAGACTATCTTCTAACAACAACATATGAGAACAGATTCCTCCGGATGATTGTCGATGACGCCTTGAGGATTTAATAGCGTGGCATCGCTATTCTTATGAGGTAGGGATTTGGTTACTCCGTTTTGATTTTCTTGAACATATGTGATGGAATGTGATGGTATGATATACATATATATACTGTATTGCTCTGGGGATTTTTTTGAGTACATGTTATTTTAGGTATATCAAAAATAGGGCTGTTGTACTACCCATTTTTCTATAAAAACCTAATATACTTATTTTTTAAAAACCAGAGTATGATTATTTTCACACTTCAGTTTTGTGTTGCACGTGTCATAGGATTATACATGAGCACTGTGTTAGCATCGTGGGTTTCAAGTGTAGTGCTGCGTGCCCCACCATCGGTGTAGAGTCCGTAAACTCACGTAGGATTTTGTTGCTTCTGATTACCTCCCCATTTGGCAGGCGTAGGCAATTCAGTTGCCCCTCTAGGTTTGGTAGGCGACACATGGGTGTCCCCTCTGGGTATGGGCATAGGTATTAGGCAAGCTGTTAGGTACACTTAGTGCCATCATCCTGGGTTTCTACAGATGAGAAGATGTGAGCTCATGGATATGGGTTAATTTGTGTCATGTACATCTAAATTGAATGATTTTGATTATACTAATTTATTTATACATATACGATTTCCGATTTTGGATTATCATATATATATATATGTATATATATATATGTATTGGATTTAAACTAACTATGCATGAGCTTTCCATCACTCAAATATTTTCGATCGAGGTAATTGTTCTTCCTACTGGGTATTTTATGCTCACTCCTTTCCTCCCTTCCTCAGGTGGTGTCCAGTGCGATTTTGGAGATCAAGGGGAGGAAGAGGCCATCATGATTGTAGTTCGTTATCTTGGTAATGCTTGAAGCGTGATGTTGTGGTGTTTGGATTATTTGAGTTTTGTTTCAGCATTGAACCAAGATTACTACTTTCTATTTTGTCTGTGAACTCATGTATGCCATTCTGATGTCTGTTCTGACGTGGATGATGATGATGATGATGCTTGAACATATATTTGATTTACATTCTTTAAGCTATTTATTCGATCTATGTTTAATGGTGTATACGAACTGTGGGAGAAATTCACGAGATGGAATTCCAAATATTTTATTTAAAATGGATTATTTTATAAAACTATAACTTTTAGACGTTTTCAAATAAATCAAAGAATTTCTCATCCTTGCGAAATTCCCCTTTTGCCACTAGCTCGGGTTTTGGGTTATGACAACAATCATCATCGGTCCCATGGTTTCTCTTTTGTTATCAGTAAATCGAAAGCATAGAATACACTTGCGTGGGAAGCAAAAGATGGGTTGAAACTAAATATAATTATATCATAAATTATGGTGTAGACGTATATTATTTCAGGTTTTCAAGTTCTATGTACTTAAATGATCTCCAATTTTTGTAAATTGGTGATATACAGTGGTAAGTTATGATAAATGAGGAAAATCGATGATGTACATGTCGGTAAATTGACCTTACACTTAGGAAAATCATGCATGCATGCAGATATGGAAAATACATGATCATATCATGAACGCAGTAGAAAAATTAGTGGATTTAGGTTTTAAAATTTTTACATGAAAACAGTTTTCATAACCATATAATACACATGTATCATATACAGGATCATGTACAACATAAATCAAATCTAGATACAAAATCTTAGAGATGAGATTAGGGTTTACCTCTTGTAGAGTGTTCCTCCTTGATCTCCTTATTGATAATGATCAAACCTCCAACCCTAGATCTTCTTGTCTATGCTCTTGCTCTTGGTTGACGAAGTGAGTGGGCACCAAGTCAAAACCTTTGTTAGAGAATGATCAAGAACGCCTTCTTGATCCTATGGAACACTGGGATGTGAAATGAGACTATGAGATTGTGGAAAACCTTTTTCTCTCTCCCTTAGCCTAGGTTGGCCGAAAAATCTCTCTCTCCCCCTATGCCTTATGCGTGTGACTCTTTTTAGAGTTATTATGAAGTTTTTCCTCTCATATATCTTATATATATGGGACCAAAAATTGCTTAGAATTGGGCTTATTCTCCAATTTGGGCTTTGGGTGTATTTTTATAAATATGTCCAACTCATGAAACTTATTTATAAAAATACCAACTTCTGTGTAAAATCATTATTTTACACAGTTTCACGAAACTTATTTCACAAATACTATCAACCAATTATTGAGCTTAATTGACCTAGACAAGGGACCTAATGGATCCAAACAATCTAAGCTCTAATAATATGATAAATACATAATAACTCCTATTATGATATTTATATAAATATTATTAGTAAAGGGAACACTCCACTAAAGGCCTAATGCTGTACTCTTAGATTAAATGTCATACCTTTTATAGAGATTTAATCAACTAATCTTGATTAACCGATCCATCTAGCATATTCTATACCACATATATAATCCCTATACAATGCCGTAGTTGGATAGGTAAAATTACCGTAATACTCCTCCAACACCTATTTATCTTTAAGTTACCATATTTCTATCAAGGAATAATATTGTCGATAATTTTGTTCTCAATGGCCATTTAGACAAAATTATNCAGTCAAACATCAAGGATTAAGATTTATATACTAAGAGCTAGTTTGTGATAATATAAGAATTGAGTTATGGCACTCCATTTCATTATATTACCTAGTCTAGTTTAATACACATAACTTGTTTATGTTGTAGTTGTGTTTCTATCAGAAGTCAGATACTTCAATGATTTGAGACACATCATTCCCATTGAGATAGACAAACACTACAACCTATAGTAAATAAAGTATTCCATCTTTATTTACAGATTGTAAACTACTTCATTTAGACTTAGACAAAGAAACAAGTCTCCCTATAATTAACACTTAATCATGTTTATTTTTTTATACACATATAAAATCATAGAATCTTTTTCAGATGAATAAACTATTCAACTAAGATAATTTAATCTAGCAAATATCATAATTTCATATAAGAGATAGTTGTTTATACTCAAAAGGGTAAAATTGGAAATCTGCTTTTTAGGGCAAAATCCCAACAATCTCCCACTTGTCCAAAAAGCAGTTACTAAAAATAACATACTAAAAATTCTAAAATGTTCCAAATGACCAAAATTAATAAAAGCAAAAACTAAGTGTTCAACTAACAATTTAATGTCTAAGAAAAACAATGAAGATCATAAGCTCTTTCTTCATCGTTTTCTTGACGGACTTCCCTCTCATCCTCAAGAAAGTCTCCACTTCTACTGATGAAAGTAGTCTTTATAGATTATCTGTAAAAAATATAGCCATTCTCTTCCTTTGGATAGCCAAGCAGAAAATACTTTTCTGAATTCTTGTCAACTTCGTCTCCCACTTTCTTGCACGTGTATACTTCGCAACCCCATACCTTTAGATGCTCTAAGCTCTCTACATAGCCCATCCACATCAAAAAAGATGTCGAAGTAACTCTATCTGATGGAATGAAGTTGAGGATGTACGAAGCTGTCCTTAAAAGATAATTCTAGTATCTATAGGACAGCAGCGACTCCTTGTGCATCAGCTCTATGGTTTGTTTGAGTCTGATGTTGTACCTTTCAGCAGCTCCTATACGACTATACTCATAGATAGTTGCATATTTATAAGGAATAGTAAGATTGGCTAGTGTTGGCCTCAGTAGGTCTCGAAGAGAATCCATATCTTCATGTTTGGCTTCAATCTTGAACTTCTTGACCTTGGTGTCATGTTGCATTCGTACCTTTTTGTCGAACTCATGGAAAGCATCTGGGACTTTATCGTATTTTTGAGAAAATAGACTTGACCGAAGTCCGAATATTCATCAACAAAAGTGATAAACAATGTATACTTGTTGTAGGAAACTACCTCTATAGGTTCACAGATATGCACATGTACGCACTCTAAACATGCCTCAGCTTTCTCATAATGAGTAGCAAGAGGACGCTTGTACTTTACAGGCTTCTTGCAATCCTCATAGTCTATGTCGTTGCTGATGTCTACTTCAGGCAAGTGACCCAGCTCCATAAGTCTGCGAATTTCTGAGCATGGCATATGTCTAAGTCGCTTGTGCCAATCGATGGTGTTGCGCTCCTTCCTGATGTCATTCACCATCTCTTGAAGTGTAGTAATGCTCATGATTGAAGATGATGTACTTTGTGGATTTGGGGTTAGGACATAAAGTCCATTCTGCATTTCTCCCACACAGTACAATAGATAATTATAGAAGACTTTCACCTTCTTGTCAAACTCGAAGCGATAGCCTTCTTTAAATATCTCCGATACCGAAAGAGCATTTAAACTAAACTCTAGTACGTAATAGCAATCTTTCAAGATCATGGAGCTATCATTGATCTTGAGGTAGGTATCACCTATGCACTTTATTCGAACTCTTCGATTGTCTATCATTTCCACATCACGACCAACATCATTTAATTGATTTGGTTCAATGAACCATTTCTTGTCATTGTAGATATTAACACTAGATCCTGAGTCCACTAGCCAGAGATCTCTTCTATCATCAGTAGAGAGTGATTTTCTTGGCCTTCCAAATAACCTAACTACCAGAGAAGCTCCTGACCTCTTTTCAGTAGAGGTATCCTCATGTTGATTATCGTTCAAACTCTTTGAAAGCTGAGATGTCTCCATAACTATCCTCGTTTTACTCCTTATATTATATTCCTTTGTCTCTTTCCTCTTTCTGGAAATCTTGTCCATCTTATGAAACAATATTTTCTCAAATTGCAAAATAATAAGATTCCCGATTAGACAAAAGTCATAAAACAAATCCAATTCATAATCAAATTTAATGAATTCAATTCATAATTAAATTTTGTAGGTTTAATTCTCAATTAAACACATGGGAAAAGTATAATCGAATACAAACATCTTTGGTTCGATTTAATTTTGCAGTAAGATAATAAACGCCTTAACAAGGGTGTTCATTATCTTAAGTAAGATAATAAATACCTCAACAATGGTATTAATTATCAGGAATGAACTTTAACAAAATCATCAACTCTTGTGATTTATCAATCAAAGTAACTGATTTAAAATCAGTAGACAATTCGTGCAAAATATTGGAGTACATTTAGAGTAAAATAAGAAAACATATATGTTATGACATATAATCAAACAAGAAAAATATGTGTTATTCTCTTATTGGTCATTTGGAAATTAAGAAGAAACTATAGACAAGTATGAAAATTATGATCCTCCTAGTACTCAACTAAGTTTGCTAGTTTATCTGAATATAAAAGAATTTAGAATACTTAACATTAAATCTATCAAGATAAAATGCATGTGTAAGAATCCCTAATACTGTCACAAATATTCAAGGTATTTTAACCTACCATAGATCACAAGTTACCTACGGGTAATCATGTGAA
>JXTB01000494.1:125419-146371 GCA_002914805.1 Parasponia andersonii
TTTTTTTTTTTTTTTTTTTTTTTTTTTTATAAAATCACAGGAGAGCTAGCAACGTTGTCAATGGTTTCTCCTTCCAATTCCAGCATTTAAGCGAGCATTCCTCTTTGTTCGTTTCCCTGTTGTATGCCGCTTTCCAATGAGCCGATCAATTCTTGCATCTGAAAGCACAACGTATCCCATAGAAATCCCAAATACCAAGCCACCTCCATATCCGATCAGTGCAAATTTCCAATCAAAAAGCTTTGCAGAGACTGAATCACCTTCTGGCGTGAAGCTCTCACCAGACGGTTGCTTTGCGCTGTCATTTTCGCATCCTTTTGACAACGGATATCCACATAGTCCTAGATTTCCAGTGTACGAATCATTTTCAAATGTGTTGAATTGCTTGCCACTAGGAATGGCTCCCACCAATTGGTTTTGCGAAAGGTTTAGGACTTGAAGCGATGTCAAATCGGCCAATTTCTTCGGTATTTCACCGACAAGTTGGTTAGAGGAGAGATCTAACCACTCCAGATTAGTCAAGTTTGCCAATGACGTTGGAATGGAACCGGTGAGCTTATTGTGAGAAAAGTTGAGTCCTTTGAGTGACTTGAAATTTCCAATCATCTTTGGAATCTCTCCCACGAAATTATTTTCTGAGAAATCAATGGATATGAAGATGGACTGGATTCGCACTAGATCAACAGAAAATCCTTTCAATACAACACTCACTGAGTCATAATAATACCCCGCTTTGTGAAAGTATTTTCCCATGTATTCGAATGTATCAGTATGTGAATCCATCATAGCAATCATCAGTTCAAAATATTTTGTGGGCAGATGTCCACTGAACTCATTGTGGGAAACATCTATGATTCGCAAATAGCGGAAAGGCAACCATCCCACGAACATGGGATCACCAATGGGACCACGGAAGTTGTTAGATCTTAAAACAAGTACTGTCAGGATTGGAAGAGTTTCCAACCAATGGGGGAAGGTGTCATTGATTCTGTTGTTCCCAATGTCTAAGACCTCCAAGATTTTGCAGTTGACCAAACTTCGCGGCAAGGCACCTTCCAATTGATTGCCATTAAGATTCAGATTCCTCAATCCACAGTTCTCAAATGTTGAAGGGATCATGCCATGAAGCCGGTTCAATCTCAAATCCAAGACCTGAATGGAACTTAAATTAGTGAGGCAAGGAGGAATCATCCCAGTGAAGCTATTATTGGATAAATCGAGCACTGCAATTGTCGTTAGCTCGCAGATCAAGGCAGGCAGCTCTCCACTTAGTTGATTGTTTGAGATGAAAAATAAGTACGTGGAAGGTGGTGGAATTGGAAGCTTTCCTTGAAGCGTATTGGAGCGAAGGTCCAGATATACCATACGTTTCCATGAAGCTAGCTCTATGTCTTTCAAGAAGTTGTGAGAAATGTTTAGTGAGTATAAGGAATTCGTCCCCACCTCTTCAACCCATTTGGGGACACTGCCTTGAATTTGGTTATGAGAAAGATCCAAGAATCGTACATTTTTCAAGGCTTTCAAAAACTGTGGGAACTGGTTTAAGTTGCAAGAAGATAAAAGCAGGTTTTCAAGAGTCGGCAAAGTAAAATTAATGGAATCAGAGGAACTCGATGAAAAATTGTTAAATGAAAGATCAAGGGACCAAAGTTGCTTCAGCTCTGAGAATTGATTAAACTCTATGACACCTGACAACTTATTTGATGAAAGATCTAACAATGTAAGATTTATTTGCCGAGAAACAGATTTTGGAATAGTGCCTTGGAGGTGATTATCGTGTAAATCTAGGGAAACTAAGGAACGGGTCTGAAATTCATTAACAACACCGCTGAATTGGTTCCCATGGAGGTCTAAAATCTTTAAAGAGGGAATGGCATACAACCACGAAGGAAGAGTCCCATTGAACATGTTGTCAAATAAGTTGAGGGATGTCAAGTGCAATGGAATATTGCCCAAAAATTGGGATTTGGAAGAGTCATGTGAAGAAGAAATTTTGTCTAAGTTGCCATAATTTTCTGGAAGCTCCCCTACAAAATTGTTGCCTGAAAGATCTAAAGAAGCTATTCGCTTGAAACTCAAAGAATACCATGGGAATTGGCCACGAAAATTGTTTTCCGCGAGGTCTAAGGAAGTAACATGTGTGAAATTACCAAGTAATACAGGATATGATCCTATGAATTTGCAGTCACGGAGAAGCAGAGTGTCCAAACTTCTCACATTTGAAGTTAGATAAGCTAGATCAATAGAGAATTCAGTCAAAGAAAGATCCAATTTCTTGAGTGGGCTGGTCCAATTAGACTTTGGGAAAGAACCAGTAAGATTATGATTTTCGCTCAAATAAAGCTCTTGGAGGTTTGGAAGGCGGAAAATATTTTCTGGCAACTTTTCTTGCAATCCAATACTACCAAGATCAAGAAATGTCAAAGAAGATGAGATATTCATGAAAGAATCAGCTCTTAGAGAAGACGTATAAACATTGTTACTAAGATCAAGTTCTCTAAGTTGAGTTAGGTTTTGAACGATTCTTTTCAAGGTTAAAGTCTCAAATTCCACTCGTAAAGAAGATAGATGAAGTGTAACCATTTTGGATAAGTGAGCAATCTCTAAGGGGACATGACCAGAGAATCCACTACTAGAGAGGTCAAGCTGAGTCAAATGAGTGAGCATACCAAATTGAGACGAGATAGAGGATCCATCGAATTCATTCGAGGAGAGGTCTAGGCTCTGGAGATGACCAAGGGAGAAAAGGCTGCTGTTGGAGAGAAGCATCCCTTGAAGTCCACTGCAACTAACATCAAGGCCGATCACGTGACCTGTGAACTTGTCGCACGTGACTCCTCTCCACCGGCAGCAGTTTGTTCCGTTCTCCCAGGAACTGATTGTCTTAGAATCTTTGCAAAAGCTGGTACTACTAATGGAAAATGAGTTCTTGAATTCGAGCAAAGCAGAGCTCTCATCATGATGGCACAACGGTGAAGCAGAAGAACTTAAAAGAAGAGTAGATTGAGAATGGAACAGAAAGAGCAGAAGACATGAGTACAGTGTTGATAACTTCCCCATCGAAGTTTTAGAAATCAAAGAAAGAAAGTTTTTCTATATGAGCAATACAGTTTTCGTTTGTTCAAAGAGAATGATATTTATTTCTATAAAGTCGTCGCAAGTCTTCTCTTTCTTTATTACTCATTGAAAACAGGAAGTTGTCGCAAGTCCTCGCATGGAAAAAAGTGCCGCGTCCGTGTATATTAAGTAATTTTCCACCCACTTTCTTTATTTGGACATGGGCATTGGGATAGGCCTGCAATTTACAGTCATAATTTCGTATTGAATAATGGAATAATATAGCCTCTATTTTAAAATCTATTGTATTATTATTTTGCATTCCTCTGTTCCAATTTTCCTTTGCAATCCAAATTGTTGCTGTGAAGTACTACTTTGTTCACGGCAGCTACATTTAATTATCCCTGCATTTTATATTTTATTGCCACCTTGTAAGAACTGATACTCGGATTTCAGTGTACAACTCAAACATTTGGCCTTTTAAAGTGTGAAACCAATTAAAGTTGTACTAGGCGATAGACTTTAGATAAACTAGAGTTGTTATTAAATAAATCATTGAAGTGATGTAGATTCCGTGGTCAACATACGCGGTAGCAGCCGCATTTAATCAACAAAGGTGGCAGCCGCCGCCGCAGCCATGTGAAGAAAGAAAAAAGGAAAAGTAAAAATGAAAGATGGGATGTATTGATTTGATATTATTTTATTTATACTATAAATGCTATTGTTATACTAACTTTTGGTATCAACAACAGCTAATACGCATCAAAACCTTCCAAACCGACGATGCAACGACTTCCAGGACTCAAGCTACCCGAACCAGGGACTTGTCACCCGTTTCACGCAGTGATGCCATGACAATAGTAGTAGCAGGTCATTAAAAGTCCATTAGGAGCTGAGTGTTAGGATTGTTTATTTCGCTCTCCAAAACCCAAATGTTATTGTTCATAACTCTAAAGTTCTCTATATATACTGCTCACCCAAAAGGATGGAAGCTTAAAACGTGGTGGACACTTCTAGAATAATCAAGAGAGGTCTTGACCGTGCTAGAAGACTCTAAATAGTGCTACTAAGTCCTAAAAGGCTATAGACAAGGCCAGATGGTACTAGATAGGTTGGATGGTCCTAGAAACTTTTAGAATAACTTGGAAGTGCCAATATAGTAGGTGAATCTCCTAGAAGGATCTAGGTCATGCTTAATCTAGATTTTTCTATGCAAATATCTTTGTAGATATTACCACTTTATTTGAGAATATTCTAGACCCTTTGTAAGATCATGCTACTTGGCACGATCATAACTCTTGGTTGGTTTAAACTTTGCCTATATAAAGGACCCATTGAGTTCATTTGTCGTAAGTCATATTTGTGAGAGTTGTAAGCATTCTAAGAGTAATATAAAACTTTTATTCACTCAAACTCTCTTATCCTTTACCACTTTATCTCAAAGTTTACTCTAAAGTCTCTTTCTTGAGTATTAGTAAGCTGACTTAGTGTGACGGACTATGTTAAATGCCGCACGATTATTTAGTTTGAGACTAGGATTATGACATGAGGCTCTAATGGGACACACATGACTGAGACTAGGTAGCATCTTGGTATAGAGCTGATGGAAAGCTGATTAGGCCGCAGATCTAGCTAAATGCCAAATAAATTAACCATGAGGAGGCTCTAAAAGAAGTTTAGGCAACTATAAATTTGATCTAAACCATTCTCGAGGGCATGATAGGATGGAATGCCCAATACGAGTATCCTACAAGATTGAGATTAGGAGCAGATTGAGCTGACCAAGTTTGAGGTTGCAATTAATCCAAGAGGAGACAAGTCCTAGAGTAGTCTTGGGCAAATCAGTCGAGAGATCAGGAGACAGCCACACCTATCTCAATTAGTCAGACTACTCATAGGACAAAAACTAGAGATCTTCCTCCTCGCCTAGTCAATGATGTTGAGTAACTAGCTGAGACAACTTATACATGAGCTACAAGAAGCATGTTCGATAAATTCGAGCATGCAACTGGTGACCTAGATTGTGGGCTAGGATGTGATCTTCTAGTTGCCTGACTAGCAGAGGGTGAGCACCTCACAAACCACGACTAGTAAGAGTTTGATTACTGATACAACACTAGATGATTGTAGCATATAATTTTTGGTCTCCATACTCTTCTTCTCCTCCTTTGAGTTTTGATATATTTCTATGAGTCTTTGGTCTCCTTTTAGTATATCCTATCTAACCTAAAGTGCTTTATTTATAGTGTATTTAACCTAGAGGGTGATTTGGAAAAGTCCCGCATAAGTTAGGAGTCCTAGCTAATTAAAAATCTTTAAGTTAGTGGATATCCCGAGTCTCCAATGACAGGCGCCAGGAATTGAGCTCTGGTGTGCTTACATTATAGAGAGCTTTTATTTCTCTAAAATAGTTCTTAGGCGTCATGGTGTTAGTAAGCTATTTTGCACGAATTTGTCATTTTCTTCTCGTTTATGCTTAGTTTTGACTCCTTTTTCATCATTTATCTCCAAAATACCTATAATTACAAAAATAATATTAATAACCTAGAAATAAAATTAAAACTAACAAACTAATTGTTCAAGATCGGTCTTCGTATTTTGATTAATTAACAAGATTTGTGATTAGTTGAAATAAAGGAAAGGATAATTGGGATTATGGTTAGATCATAAGGTGTACACAGAATGCACATCATAATACATGTCGTGTGTCGAAGTCCAAGTCAGCAGTCGATATAGAAAATGACACTTTCCATTATGCCTTTGTCACATTGGTGATTGTAAAATTGACTCGCTTAGTGTATACAGGTGTAAGAGTTATCACAACACTATATATGTATTGAAGTCCTGATGGGCGGTTGATATAGAAAACGACACTTTTCACAGCGCCCTTGTTATATTAGAGGTTGAAAGGATAACCTATTAACAATACAATAGTAATAAAAATAATAATGACTTAACAATAACGTAAGTATTATCACAACGCTGATACTATGTACCGAAGTCCTGATAGACGGCTGCAATAAAGAATGAGATTTCCCACCATATCTCTATACATAGGCAGTTACAAAGATAACTAGCTTATAGATCGATAATAATTATATAATAATGAGGTAATAATAAAGGTTCTAGTTAACAAAGGCGAATAAACTGACTATAATGTCAACTAGAAGTCAAATATAGAAAACGAGGGGTTAGACATAGTAATAATGACAATAACAATAATAACAAAAATAATAATTGAGGAATTATAAGAGAAAATGAAATCCCAAACTTGTGCCACAGGTCAAGTATATAGTTCGAGAAGAGTAGCTCAAGGCCTACAAATCACTGAAGTACAAGAATTAGAAACTACATGTAAGAAAGCTTGTAAAACAAGTTAGTAGAAAAAGTAACGTAAAGATAATAGGATAATAAAAAATCTTATAAAAATATTTATTAGATAGAAAATGGTATAAAGTAACTATTGGGGCTAGATTATATAAATAAATAATTATGAGCTTAGGAGATGAACATTCAAAAATACCTAAGCCTATACAAATATTTAGAAAAATTTTAACAATAGAAAACTTATTGTTCAAGTTCTATATATGCAGGAATATATATATATATATATAGGGCACCAATCTAGTAGGTATTTTTTTTTTTTTACCTATGGGTAGGTATCAATTTGGCCAATGAAAATTTAGCATGCACATTTTTTTATTGTAAAAAGTAAGAGAGAGAAAGAGCATTAATGATACACGTTTTTTCATGCACTTCATTATAGTCATTGGATCACCATTAGATGGTGATCCAACGGCTAAAAAAAAAATACCTACACATAGGTAAAGAAAAAAAATACCTATTGGATTGGCAACCATATATATATATATATATATATATATATATATAATAAGAATAAAAGGGTAGGAACTTTGCTACGAATTGAAGACAAATCCCAAAGAATAGTGTTTGTTGATGTAGTCATGGGTCAAGAGAAAGATAAAGGGTGGTGATTATAATGATAGTTTAAATTTGTATATATGAGTAAGGAAAATGATATTCAGGTGAACAAGTGAATTACGTGCTTAATAGAAAAACATATACTTAGGGTCCAAGAGAGTGATATATGAATTGGTACAGAAGTAATAAAGATATATGCAAGTGAAATGAAAGGAAAGATGACGATGGTGGTGTTGTATAGTATGGCCGAGGGAGATGAATAGGTGGTGGTAGTGGTGAAGATAAATGGCCTGGTCTAATCTATATATATGTATTAAGAAGATGATGTCAAGATAAATAAGACAATAGACTTGAAGAAATAAGGCTAGGACCCCAAAGGATTTACGAAGGGAAAGGAGATGGTGGAGGTATTGGTAGTGTCGCAGTGAATTGAGACAAAAACAAAATATAATAGAGGTGATGATGGCCACGGATAAGGACTAAAGATAAGAGACGGTGGTAATATAAAAGTGAATCAAAGTCCAATATTACTATAAAATACCTCCTTAGATTACAGTTTTAAACCATGATCTAAAGGTAAAGACGAAGTCAATAAAATCATCGTCTATGTCAGTGTGATCTTTTCTTCTGTACAAAAGATGATGAGTTGTAATTGTCATATATAACATGGAATTTAGAAGGAAAATAGTGATTTATGGGGTTATAGACAATGGTTTTGTTAGAAAACCTTCATCTATAGGTGTTGAAAAATATGACTATAGATGAAAAAACCATCATCTGTAGTGTTTTTTTTTCCAAAAAAAAAAATGCTCAATTTTTCTGTTTTTTTTTCACGAGTTGCCGACATCCGTGATTCAATTAATATAGTAATAAACCTTGAAATATTTTTCAAAATATACCCAAAATATAATTTCCAATTCATGACAAATGCTATGGAATTTATTGAATGCAAGTGTATATCGCCGAACAAGGAATTGAAATAGTTCAAGATATCATAATCCTGCTACATCGTAATCCTATAAAATTAAATTAGTTCATGGTAAAGAGAAAACAAACTCTAAACATGGTTCTAGGTATGGAAGGTAAAAGAAAAGAAGAATGAAATAAACTTGAAGTAGAATCATTTGTCTTGTCTTCGAATCTCTACTCAATCTACTTTCAATCCTTCACTCTCTTTTTCTCCCTTATTTTCTAAGTTGTTTTTGACTTTAGAATGTCCCAAATAATTCTAAAAAAGACTTATTTATAAGCTAGGAGGCTGCCACCACAAAAATTAGGTCAAAAAGCATCAAAATAAAATCATGTGCTGAATTTCTACAACGTGGCGCTAAGCGCCAATAACATGGTGCCAGGATGCTACTCTTGCTGCCTATTTTTTTCTCTTCACCTAAACTAGCACCGGAGTGCTTCCTAATAGTGCTGGGGTACCACTTTCGCTGGAACTTTTTTTTTTTCCTTTAAAATTTCACTCCTTTTAAACCTCCAAAGTGCTCTAGTGCCAAAGATAAGTGCCAAGGTCTCTTCTTTGCCCAACTTGCTATAAATCATGTCATTTTCACTATGTGTGCCAAAATTAATTAACCTACAAAAAAAATATTAAAAACACAAATAAAACCCACAAAATCCCGAGAATCTACTAAATGCCTCATTTAAATGATATCTAATTCACGAATAAAACTTGCTCATCAACGAATCAAAAATGACATAAATGGTAAGCATAATTTGTGATTAACAAATTGAGAGGATGAACTACATGAAACTTCTCTTAAGTGGAGTTTTTAAATAATGTAATCAAAAGCTTGGAATATGATTCTCTCCCTTATACTCTCCTATAATCAAAAGTTTGGAATATGCATGAGCTAATCAAAACTTATATAAGCTCCTATAATCATATTTTTTAACCCAAAAAAGGAAAACCAAACCTTTCTTTTCTCTCTTTAGAAGATGAGCTCACTCAAGTGAGTCTATCTTTATCATAATCTCACCCAATTTCGGCCATTATCGGATAGGAAGTAGAACAATCTAATCAATCTCCTTCACAAAGATACATAAAATTCAAGTTTCAAAGGTACAATCAAGTCAATATATAATTTACAAACCTATAAGAGATAATAGAACTAATTTTTTATACACTTTCTCTTTAAAAGTTAAGGATAAAATGTTCATTATCTATGATATTATTATCCTATAAGTTTTGAATTTTTAATTTTGACATATAAGTATCAAGTTTTATAACTCTAAACCAGAATTCTCCAATGGAAGCGCAGGAATACTCTGCTCATTTCTGAAAAAATTCTCAGGATCCACTCTACTCTTTACCTCAACCAGCCTCCGAAAATTTTCCTTGAAATACTTAAACCCGTAATACATCGCCATCCGATAACTCGTTGTCGAATGATCATGATCGTTGGTTCCCAAATCAAGATCTCTATAGTTTAAGTACGACCCTCTCGGGTTCTTAGACACAAACGGAGTCATGTACAGGTACAGCTTCCTCAACAACCCGAGGTAGTAACTTTCCGCCTCGCTTCCCGGTTCGTCCCAATTCGCCAAATACTGAATCTTCGCTAAGTTACCGCGATGCGGAAACGGGGTTGCATTGGTCGATATCTGAGCCATTCTTCCTCCATAAGGATTGAAAGCCAGAACTGGAAACTCGAGCTCTACCATCTTCCTGAAAATCAAATTAAGACCCTTTTTCGAAATCGGGTTTTTCAAATAATCCGATTTTCTTTTCAAATGGACTAGCTTTTCGGGTTTTCGACGTAGTAAGTACTGGTCGGATGTCCCCATTGGAATGTCAGCCCAGAAAAAGATCGATTGGACCCAATTCGTTTCGATACAATCTGTTTTTCGCAAACCCAATTCGGGAAAACTCTGTTCCATAACAGAGACAAGTCTGTCTGAGTCACCCAAAAAGAGAGCCACAAACGAAGCTCTTAAGGTTTTTACTCCGGTTTGACTGGTTCTGACTACATCCAAGACCATTCTAATGAAAAGGTCTTCATCTAGGTTAGGAGCCACCTCCTGCCACTGAAAAACGACGTCGTTCGCGTTCTCTTCTCTTGTTCTCTGTACTTTGAAAACGGTCACTGTTTCAGGAATCCGAACTAGTTTTATCTTGTAAGCCAAAACGACACCGAAGCTCGCTCCTCCTCCGCCTCTTATAGCCCAAAACAGGTCTTCCCCCATGGACTTTCTATCCAGAAGTTGGCCATGTACGTTGACTATCTGAGCGTCAACGATGTGGTCAACGGAGAGACCGTACTTTCTCATCATGTTACCGTACCCACCGCCGCTGAGGTGCCCGCCGACGCCGACCGTCGGGCACACTCCGGCGGGGAAGCCATGAGTTTTACTGTTTTGGGCAATTTTGTAGTAAAGCTCGCCTAGAGTGGCTCCGGTTTGAACCCAAGCCGTTTCTGCCACCATGTCTAACTCGATGGCTCGGACTTTCTGCATGTCGAGGAGGAAGAAGCGCGTTTCGGAGGAGACGTAGGAAACACCCTCATAGTCGTGGCCGCCGCTTCGGATCTTCATTTGGAGGTTGTGCTTTCGGGCAGAGATGACGGCGGCTTGGACGTGGGAGACGTGAGTAGGAACGACGATAAGGACTGGCTTCGGTGTCGTTGGAGTGATGAAACGGAGGTTTTGGATGTGGGAGTGGAGGATGGGCGTAAACGACGTGTCGTTTGGAGTGTGGATCGCTTCCGAGATCGGTTGACATGGGCCGGAGTTGCTCAGGAGTGTGTGGACGAAGTCCTCGGTAACGAAAGTGTCGGTCATTTTTCTGGCCTTGGGCCTAAGAAGTTGAAAAATATACCGTATAGTATGTTTAGGGTGACTAAGACAAAAATGAGAACGATTATAAAGCACACATAAGAGTGTCACGAATTTAATATGGTTGCTTTTTTTTTTTTTCAATTATGAAAATTAAAAAGATAATGTCATCTACGCGATATTTAAATTAGATTTTAATTTTTTTATTCAATTAAGGACGCTGTTGAAGTTTATTTATAAAAGATTCTATATCATTAATTTTAATTTAGAATTCCTTTTAGACAGTTTTTTTTCTTTCTCCATTTCAGAGATCATTACTTTTTATTGCATAAAAACTAAATTTAAATTTAAAAAAAAATTAATCATGTTCAAATACCCTGAGTTTTAACTTTTTAGTAAAAAAAATCTTGACTTTTGAACGTCTACAAAATAATATTTTTACTTTTAAATTTTCATAAAATAATACACTAATTTTTTAAATTCTGCAACTGCTTGGAGTGTGGATTGCTTTTAGCCTTGACCTTGGCAGTTGGACATTCTATAAGAGTACTGTTTGGTGTGGAAGTGACTAGTTAAGCTAAAAATGAAGAGAGTACACGTAAGGAGGTCACATATTTAACGTGATCCTTAATTTTCTACAGATGCGTCTAAACCATTTTGGAGGAGTAAGGTGAGAAAAGTGACCAAAGTAGTATTCTAGTAGATATAATCAATACTATGTCAAAATGTATATTATCATAATATATATCGACACATTTAAGAGAAGGTAGCTAATTAATGTTTTTGTTAATTTGAATCTGTAGAACTAATTGATTCTAGGACAATTGGCAACCGTGTTACGTAAAAATATTTTTTGTAAGGATTATTTCATAACAAATATTCTTAAAAAAATTTGAGAAAAATTGAAAATAATTAATCCTAACTAAATCCATATCCATTGTCACCACTTTTGTCGACTCAATAAATTCCATCTTTTATCTTCTACTGAACAATTTTATATTCTCTCGCACTAAATAAGACAAAATACAAAACGAAAACAGTTATGATTCTAAATGCGACATGTTAAACATAGCTGGAGGATTGATAAAGCCTGATTAATGTAATATATCCTAGGACCATGTCAAATCATTAGGAAATAATTGTTGAGGAGAGGAAGTGATACCTGAATCCATAGCTTTGAGAGCAGAAACTGTGTTCTTAATCACGCTGGATTACTGCTTAATTGCGCTAGATTACTGTAATTCCATCTTTTACTTCTATCGAACAATTTTATATTCTCACGCGCGCTTCAAAAAAAAAAAATGCAATTAAATATATAAACTCAGTTGCTCATACCCAATTGGACAAATCACATTACTAGTTAGAAGATATACAAAGAATTAAAAGATAGGAATATTAATATAAAGCATTAGATTTAGTTATAATGAGTTGGGAAACTCGCACTTTTGCGAGTTATATACATAATTAAACATAAAATATTATAATAATAAACTTTTACAATAAGTTTTTACAATAATACGATATTTATATAAAATACGATAAAATATTGTTCAGAATATTATAAAAGGAGACCTAAGATTTTAAATACCTTTATCAACTAATAATTTAACAAAAGATATTTTCTAAAAATATAGATTGATAGCATGAATTTTAATTTAACATATCTTAATCTTAATTATTTATTATTATTTGTTATTTATCTGTATAACATATATTTAATTATTTTTTCAGTTTTATCTTTATTTTTTATTTTTTAGCTGTATTTTTTTTTTTAAAAAAATTATCATTTAAGTTTTTAAATGTACTATTTTTCTTGTACTTTTTGCTATTAATTGTGTATTTTTTTTATTATACATATTAATGATTTTGTAATTTGCTTATGAATTTTATGCTTATTCTAGTTTAACTGTTTTTTTTTTAACTCTGATATAATTTATGCTCATAATTATTATTTTTCCTCTAAGAAGAATTTTGGTTACCATCCTTCTTTTTTCCCTCCCCATATTCAAAAAGAACGAAAAAAAAAAGAAGATAAAACTGTTTATGCTTTAAAAAGATAGAATTTTACATGAAGATCTATTGTATAATATATGTGATAAGGAATTTCTGTGGTTTAGTCTTTTTGTAATTGACTAAGTAATAATATTAGAAATATCGAGTTTTATTACAGTGTTTGAGATGTAATGCTTTAATTATTACTAACATAAATTAACTATAAATCTTATCTAAGTTACTAAACTTATAAACTTACACCATTTATTGAAAATACTTTAGTAGCACTAATATTATTTCTATTTTTCTGCCATACTCCTAATACTTCGTATCTCTTGTTTCTCTTTGTTTTTGTTTATGTTTGTCTGTCTTCTTCTCTTTCCTTTTTTTTTTTTTAAGTGAACTTGCATTTTTTATATACACGCTTTAATCATCATTAATGAATGCAAAACCTAAATCTTATTTATAGTACTAAATTTGTAAGCTCTCGTCAACTATCTTAAATACTTTAGTAGTATGAGTGTTGCCTTTATATCTTTCCTATATTTTTAATATTAGTTGCTATTTTTTTCAGAGAATTACGTATTTTATGTATATGCTTTGAAATATCAGTTATTTAAACTAACCATACTTCAATTTTATTACTCAAGATTATTATACTTTTGAAAAATTATTTAAGCTTACAACATTTTTATTTTATTACTGAAAATTACCGTAATTTTAAAAAATAAAATAAAAATATTTCTATTATGTACAAAATAAAAGGCATTTAATCCATATCAGTTAAATATTACATCACAGATACAATAAAATTGAATACATAACACAAACAAAATTAACTTAGTAATTTTACAATCTTAATAATTATTTTTCTTCTTTCCTTTTCTTCTTCTATACCGAAACCACCATCACTCTCTCTGCCAAATAAGGCAGTAAACTTCTTCTTCAGCAATCATGTATATCTGATTTTTCCTATCTATTATAAGTATATAAGAATATCTTAAGAAATCCAGTCGAATAAAAGATCCATATATATATATATATATATGGGTACCAACCTAGTAATTTTTTTTTTTATCTATGCATATGTATTAATTTGGCCAATAAAAATTTAGCATACACATTTTTTTATTATAAAAAATAAGAGAGAAAAAGAATATTAATGATGCACGTCTTTTCATATATTTCATTATAATCATTAGATCACCATTTAATGATGATCCAATGGCTAAAAAAAAATACTTACCTATAGGTAAAGAAAAAAAATACCTATTGAATTGGCAACCATATATATATATCTATATATATATATATTTGTTAGAATTGCAACAAAAATACCTAACCAAGATAAGCAAAAAATAAATCCCAGCCCCAAAGACTACAAAACACACAACCAACTGATCTACCGGCCCATATCACCAGACCAAAGCATAATAAAGCCTAACTGACAGGCACATGAAAAACACAGCCCAAAAATATAATCACTAATAAAACCAAAACCCAGAAACCATTTTTCATACACAGAGAAAACCAGGGACATAGACGTAATTATCTAGGCCTGCTAAATTACTCAAAAAACCACGCCCACAACCACTCCTGACTATACGCGGAGGACAAAAGTGTAAAATCATTGTGAAAATGGAGAAAAAAAATAAAAATAAATAAAAACTAAAACATTGAATGACCAAAAACCCAAGTTAGAAAACCAATCCCCTCAATTCTCTAAGGGCAAAACCGTCAATGCATGCTATCACAAAATTGTGAAAAAGAAACCAAAAAAAAAAAACAAGGTTACTGTTCTAACTACAGTGAAACTCTTGCACAACAACTTTAGTTATATATAGTACTATGCTGGAACCAATTTTAATTAGAATTAAGTAATGACATCTACTTGAGGAACCATCAATTAGCAATCCGAGCGTTAGTACAATCTTCAAGTGAAACCTCTCACCTAGAGGGAACATGCATCAAGCTTCATCATGTATGCTGAAGTAAACCGTAAGAATCGTGCACTCGATTCTCTCCTTCCCTACGTACCGCACCCTTTGTTCCTGATTCGCTATCCACTTTTGAAAAACAGTCCGATCTCATTGTTAAATAAATTTAAAAAAAAAAAAAAAAAGATTATGGGATTATAAAACGTGAGGAGGTTAACAGCCATTAGCTCCACACTTTTCTATTTATCTTTTAATTTTTTTTTTATGAAAGTAACTATCCGTATAATCGGTGGATAACTTCTCACTCAAAAAAATACAATGAAAGTGGTGGGAAATTAAAAAAATAAAATAAAATAAAAATAATATCCATTTCAAAGTGTCTATAAATAAGGACACACAAAAAAGCAATAAAGGAATTTTAGGCAATCAGAAAAAAAAAAGATGTGACAAAAAAAAGAGAGAGAAAAAAAAAGGAAAATATAGAACAAGAGAAAAAAAAATTAGAGGGAAAGAAAGGCAAATATAGAAAACTCTGATAAAACAAAAAAGAACAATTTATTGGAAAAATAGTCTACAAAATAAGTACATAAGGTTTTCTGAACACCACTTCTCTCTATTCTTCTCTAAATTTTTCTTTTAATTATCTTTATAATCTAAGACTATTTATGGTCAACAGAAGTCTTATGACTTAGGCTACCTATTATGATCAACGTCATAATCAAGATGAAATCTACTTTTATTTTATTCTCTTTCGAAATAAAAAACTCTAAATTTTGTTTTAGTTCTGCTACGACCTATGCTATATAATCCAAAAAAATGTTTAACTTGACGTAAAGACAAGGGGGAAATTAGAGTCTTTATTTTCTATGAGTTGTTTTGCTGTCAAAATTTTCTCCAAAAATGTTGAAAAGGAAATTAGAGTCTTCTTTTTACTGGATTGTTATGTTGCTAAAATTTTATTTTAAAAAATAAAATTAGATTATGTGGGTGTAAAAACCCGGATTTTTGAGAGGGTAGAATTGGAATTTCACTAATTTTCTAGATATAATAATAGAGAGATTAATTTGCAAAAATTTTGTGTATAAGGACTAAATTACAATTTTTAGGAGACTGAACTGATAAAGATTTGGGAATCGGGTACTATAGTACAAATTTTAATAAATTCGCATAGTCTCCTACTTATCCCACATGGGCTCTCCCTCCCACTCACTCTCTCTCCCTCTCTTCTCTCTCTCTCTCTCTCTCTCTCTCTCTCTCTCCCATCGCCGCTCTCCCTTACTCTCTCTTTGTTCACTCTCAGCCAAAGCACCATAGGAGGCTACGCCGCCGCCCAAGCCACTGTCCGACACGAGCTCGCTGTGCCGCCAGGGTGCCCTACCGCCAGTCCCGCAAAGCTGTCAGCTGCTGTTTCACCAGAAAACATCATTGGAGCCAGAGCTTTTGTCACTAGTAACGATTCTGACCACCATTTGTCCTCTAACCGAACTCGTTGGATTCGTCTCATCACAAGAATCGTCAAGGTATATATATCTTAACCCCATACTGCCCGAATCAAAAGTTGCCATTTTTGGATATTTTGAGTTTAAGTTTAACTTTTTAATCCAGTCATTGGATCGTGTTTTTGTTATCATTTTTGGATTATACTCGAAAAATAGGGAAGTTTGATATATATATTTCCTATGTTTGGTGATTAGCATGAAAATCGAAATTGGACGGCTAAGATTTGCCTCGATTTGCGCGTCACTAGCCCGGTGTGGGCCCAGATCTAAATTAGACAAGTTATACATCTAACCTAGCTATTTTGTGTGCTAGGAATTCAGTGAAGAAGTCTGTTTGTAGATTTGAAGCTCCGTTGAGAAGTTGGTTTTTTTGCAAGAGGACGATTGAGAGCTTAGAATTGGTTCCCGACCCTCCAAACGATCATCAACGACATATTGAGGATTCAATAGTAAGGTATCATTATTCTTGTGAAGTAGGGAATCGATTACCTTCGTTTTATACTATTTTCTAATAAAACTTATTTTTTGCAATATATGAGAACAAATGTGGTTTTTGAATTACTTGAACATATGTGATGGATTATGATGGTATGATATACATATATACTGTATTATTCTAGGGATTTTCTGAGTGCAGGTTATTTTGGGCATATCAAAAATAGGGTTGCTGTGCTGCCCGTTTTTCTATAAAAACCTAATATACTTATTTTCCTAAAAAACCAGAGCAAAATCATTTTCACACTTCAGTTTTATATTGCACGTGTCATAGGATCATACATGAGCATCGTGTTAGCATTGTGAGTTTACAGTGTTGCACTGCATACCTGACCATCGGTGTACAGCCCGTAAACTCGCGTGGAATTTTGTTACTTCTGATTACCTCTCTATTTGGCAGGCGTAGACAATTCGGTTGCCTCTCCAGGTTTTGATAGGTGACATATGGGTGTCTTCTCCAAGTATGGGCTTAGGTATTAGGCAGGATGTTAGGTATACTTAGTGCCATCATCTTGGGTTTCCACAGATAAAAGGATGTGAGCTCATGGGTATGGGTTGATTTGTGTCATGTGCATATGGATTGATAGTTTTGATCATACTACTTTATATACAAATATATATATATACGTAGATTTCCGGTTTGAAATATATATATATATATATATATTTTGGATTTAAACTAACTATGCAAGAGTTTTTTTATCACTAAAATATTTTTGATCGAGGTAATTGTTTTTTTTCTACTTGGATATTTTATGCTCACTCCCTTTCTCCTTTTCTCAGGTGGTGTCTAGTGTGACTTTGGAGATCAAGAGGAGTAAGAGGTCATCTTTACTATAATTCGTTATCTTGGTAATACTTGAAGTGTGCTGTTATATTGTTTGGATTACTTGGATTTTGTTTTAGCATCGAACCAAGATTACTACATTCTAGTTTTGCCTGTGAACCCATATATGCCATTTTGGTATCTGTTCTAATGTGGATGATGATGATGCTTAGACTTATATTTGATTTATATTTTTATTTATTTATTCGGTCTAAGTTTAATGGTGTATAGGAACTGTAGGAGAGGTTTACGAGATGAAATTCTAATTTTTTTATCTAAAACGGACCGTTTTATAAAAACTAAAACTTTTTAGACTCTTTTCAAATAAATTTACTTTCTCATCCCTTTGAAACTCTTCTTCTGCGACTAGCCTGAGTGTTAGGTTGTGACAGAAATTGTGGTATCAGAGCTTTGAGTTTAACAGCTCGGACATATCACCATTAAACTAGATTGAAGTTGATTTTATGACAAACATTCATCATTATCGCATTAATAGTTTAGCATATTGTTTCAGACTTTTAAGGATGCCTTCAAGAAGAGTTCTGAGGCACCAGCTGGGTACCGAACCTCCTCGTTTGGATTTCACTCATCTGATCAAGATAATGCATCAGACATTCATCCAAATAAGCAATCCAGAATATCAGCCTCTAGCTCCGAGGGAACATCAATTAGATTAGTCGGATCATCTCTAACGGTTCATGCGTCTCAAACCAGTGTAGTTTGATGGTAAACTAGGAGCTCTCACGGCAATTGCTTGGTTGCATGAGATGGAGAGACACTTTCAGGCCCTTGGTACTTCGGTTGAGTTTTGGGCTGTGTTTGCTATTACCCGTTTGACGGGGAGTGCTATTCGCTGGTGGGAGACAGTGAAACGGATGCAAGATATAGTGAGTCTGACTTGGGAAGACTTTGAATGGATTTTTAAGACCCAGTATGCCAATAAGGATCAACAAGATAAAGTGGTGAACTGGTTTGAGACATTAATTCAAGGTAACAAAATGGTGAATGAGTACCTGATAGAATTCACTGAGTTGACAAGTGTTGCTCTTAGACCAGATACAAGTGAGAAGTACCAAGTTGCCAAGTTCAGGAGTCACCTGAATTGGAATATTTTAACAGAATTGGTATCTAGACTTTCCATAGTCTTCCTGAGATTTTAGTGGCTGCCCAGTGGGCGGAGGCCATTGAAGAAGGATTTGATTCCAAAAGGAACCAATGGAGAGGTAATGACAGGAAAGTCATTAGAAGGAACTAGGGGCAGTGGTCAGCCCAAGACACTCTGAACAGTGGGAGCTCGAATAATAGTGGTTCTTCAGAGTGTGGCAGAAGTACGGAGTTTTCTTGGTTTGGTAGGTTATTACCACCGTTTTGTGCAAGATTTTTTGAGGATCACCTTGCCTTTGATGAAGTTAACCAGGAAGAAGCTTTTGTCAAGTTAAAGCAGAGCTTGACAACTGCACCGGTTCTTATTATTCTTGACAGTAGCGAGTCTTATGTGATATATATCGGTGCTTCAAAGACGGGTTTGGGATGTGTCTTGATGTAGAATGGTCGGGTTGTGGCTTATACTTCTCGTCAGTTGAAGCCACATGAGAGGAACTATCCCACCCATGATCTGGAGCTTACAGCAGTGATCTTTGTGTTGAATATTTGGTGATGATACTTGAATGGTGTGAAGTTTGACATATTCTCTGATCATAAGAATTTCAAGTATCTCTTTACTCAGAAGGATCTGAACTTGAAACAATAAAGATGAGTTGAGTATATGGAAGATTATGACTTCGACCTATAATATCATCCTTTGTAAGGCTAATGTTGTAGCTGATGTGCTGAGTAGGAAGCCTCGTGGTGCACTAACTGCACTGGTGTTTGAAGATTGGAGGAACTCAATTGCGATTGGTGACTACAACTTGCAGTACTTCGAGAATGAAGGGGTTGCTTGCCTGAGCAATATTATGATTTCACCATCACTTCTCCAGACTGTCCAACGGAGTCAGTGGCAAGATAAAGAGTTGAGAACAATCTAGAACCGACTTCAGAATGGTAAATAGTTAGATGGTTGGAGCACTAATAAAAAGGGTTTTTGCTTTTCAGTGTTAGTTGTAGCTAATGACCCTAATCTTCGAGAAACCATTCTAGCTAAGGGTTATAAATCAAGGTTCACCATACATCCAGATAGTGATAAGATGTATCGAGACTTGAAGAGGCCGTATTGGTGGAAAGGGATGAAGAAGGATGTAACTACCTTTGTGGCTAAGTGTTTGACTTGTCAGCAAGTTAAAGCTGAACACCAGAGGCCGGCTAAGTTACTTCAGTCATTGCCAATTCCAGAATGGAAGTGGGACAAGATCACGATAGACTTCGTGACTTGTCTACCAAAGACCTTGAGGAAGCATGACACAGTTTCAATGGTAGTCGATCAGTTGACGAAGAGTGCTCACTTTATACCGATCCGGATAGACTACTCACTCATTAAGCTCAGTAGACTATATGTGGAGAACATTATATGCTTGTATGTTGTGCCTTCAAGTATAGTCTCCGACAGAGATATAAGGTTCACTTCTAAGTTTTGGAGAGCCTTGTAGAAAACGTTGGGTACATAATCGGATATCAATACAGCTCACCATCCAGAGATAGATGGTCAGTCTAAAAGGAGCATTCTGATTCTTGAGGATATACTACATTGTTACATACTGGACTTTGGTGGGAACTGAGATGATCATCTTCCTTTCGTAGAATTTGCTTATAATAATAGTTACCAGGATAGTGTGGGTGTGGCTCCATATGACGTATTATATGGGAGGCCGTGTAGGTCACCTTTGTGTTGGGCAGAGCCAGAAGAGCGTGTTATTCTTGGACCTAAACTGATTAAGGAGACTACTGAGAAGATTAAGGATATTTGGGAGAGACTCAAGGAGATTCAGAGTCACTAGAAGAGTTATGCTGACCCAAAGAGGTATGAGGTAGAGTTCGATACTGGTGATTTCGTATTCTTGAAAGTGACCCAAGGCATGGTATGACAAGGTAAGGGTAAGCTTGCTCCCTGGTATATTGGTCCCTTTGAGATCACTGAGAGAATTGGACCAGTGGCGTACCGCCTGAATCTACCTGCACAGTTAGGTCACATGTAGAACATGTTTTATGTGTCAATGCTGAGAAAGTACACGCCGGACCCATCTCATATTGTTCGGTACGTGCATGTTCCAATCCAAGAAGATGTGTCCTATGAAGAGTAACCTGTCTGTTTGTTGGCTAGAGAGTTGAAGGTGCTTCACAACAGAGAGATTCCACTTGTCAAGATACTTTGGGAACATCACAAAGAAGACGAAGTTACTTGGGAACTCGAGATGGAGATGTACGAGAAGTATCCTCATTTGTTTAACCTTCAGTCAGAAGTTGTATTGTGATGTAACATTGACTTGTA
>JXTB01000494.1:147172-173369 GCA_002914805.1 Parasponia andersonii
TACTTATCCCACATGGGCTCTCCCTCCCACTCACTCTCTCTCCCTCTCTTCTCTCTCTCTCTCTCTCTCTCTCTCTCTCTCTCCCATCGCCGCTCTCCCTTACTCTCTCTTTGTTCACTCTCAGCCAAAGCACCATAGGAGGCTACGCCGCCGCCCAAGCCACTGTCCGACACGAGCTCGCTGTGCCGCCAGGGTGCCCTACCGCCAGTCCCGCAAAGCTGTCAGCTGCTGTTTCACCAGAAAACATCATTGGAGCCAGAGCTTTTGTCACTAGTAACGATTCTGACCACCATTTGACCTCTAACCGAACTCGTTGGATTCGTCTCATCACAAGAATCGTCAAGGTATATATATCTTAACCCCATACTGCCCGAATCAAAAGTTGCCATTTTTGGATATTTTGAGTTTAAGTTTAACTTTTTAATCCAGTCATTGGATCGTGTTTTTGTTATCATTTTTGGATTATACTCGAAAAATAGGGAAGTTTGATATATATATTTCCTATGTTTGGTGATTAGCATGAAAATCGAAATTGGACGGCTAAGATTTGCCTCGATTTGCGCGTCACTAGCCCGGTGTGGGCCCAGATCTAAATTAGACAAGTTATACATCTAACCTAGCTATTTTGTGTGCTAGGAATTCAGTGAAGAAGTCTGTTTGTAGATTTGAAGCTCCGTTGAGAAGTTGGTTTTTTTGCAAGAGGACGATTGAGAGCTTAGAATTGGTTCCCGACCCTCCAAACGATCATCAACGACATATTGAGGATTCAATAGTAAGGTATCATTATTCTTGTGAAGTAGGGAATCGATTACCTTCGTTTTATACTATTTTCTAATAAAACTTATTTTTTGCAATATATGAGAACAAATGTGGTTTTTGAATTACTTGAACATATGTGATGGATTATGATGGTATGATATACATATATACTGTATTATTCTAGGGATTTTCTGAGTGCAGGTTATTTTGGGCATATCAAAAATAGGGTTGCTGTGCTGCCCGTTTTTCTATAAAAACCTAATATACTTATTTTCCTAAAAAACCAGAGCAAAATCATTTTCACACTTCAGTTTTATATTGCACGTGTCATAGGATCATACATGAGCATCGTGTTAGCATTGTGAGTTTACAGTGTTGCACTGCATACCTGACCATCGGTGTACAGCCCGTAAACTCGCGTGGAATTTTGTTACTTCTGATTACCTCTCTATTTGGCAGGCGTAGACAATTCGGTTGCCTCTCCAGGTTTTGATAGGTGACATATGGGTGTCTTCTCCAAGTATGGGCTTAGGTATTAGGCAGGATGTTAGGTATACTTAGTGCCATCATCTTGGGTTTCCACAGATAAAAGGATGTGAGCTCATGGGTATGGGTTGATTTGTGTCATGTGCATATGGATTGATAGTTTTGATCATACTACTTTATATACAAATATATATATATACGTAGATTTCCGGTTTGAAATATATATATATATATATATATTTTGGATTTAAACTAACTATGCAAGAGTTTTTTTATCACTAAAATATTTTTGATCGAGGTAATTGTTTTTTTTCTACTTGGATATTTTATGCTCACTCCCTTTCTCCTTTTCTCAGGTGGTGTCTAGTGTGACTTTGGAGATCAAGAGGAGTAAGAGGTCATCTTTACTATAATTCGTTATCTTGGTAATACTTGAAGTGTGCTGTTATATTGTTTGGATTACTTGGATTTTGTTTTAGCATCGAACCAAGATTACTACATTCTAGTTTTGCCTGTGAACCCATATATGCCATTTTGGTATCTGTTCTAATGTGGATGATGATGATGCTTAGACTTATATTTGATTTATATTTTTATTTATTTATTCGGTCTAAGTTTAATGGTGTATAGGAACTGTAGGAGAGGTTTACGAGATGAAATTCTAATTTTTTTATCTAAAACGGACCGTTTTATAAAAACTAAAACTTTTTAGACTCTTTTCAAATAAATTTACTTTCTCATCCCTTTGAAACTCTTCTTCTGCGACTAGCCTGAGTGTTAGGTTGTGACAGAAATTGTGGTATCAGAGCTTTGAGTTTAACAGCTCGGACATATCACCATTAAACTAGATTGAAGTTGATTTTATGACAAACATTCATCATTATCGCATTAATAGTTTAGCATATTGTTTCAGACTTTTAAGGATGCCTTCAAGAAGAGTTCTGAGGCACCAGCTGGGTACCGAACCTCCTCGTTTGGATTTCACTCATCTGATCAAGATAATGCATCAGACATTCATCCAAATAAGCAATCCAGAATATCAGCCTCTAGCTCCGAGGGAACATCAATTAGATTAGTCGGATCATCTCTAACGGTTCATGCGTCTCAAACCAGTGTAGTTTGATGGTAAACTAGGAGCTCTCACGGCAATTGCTTGGTTGCATGAGATGGAGAGACACTTTCAGGCCCTTGGTACTTCGGTTGAGTTTTGGGCTGTGTTTGCTATTACCCGTTTGACGGGGAGTGCTATTCGCTGGTGGGAGACAGTGAAACGGATGCAAGATATAGTGAGTCTGACTTGGGAAGACTTTGAATGGATTTTTAAGACCCAGTATGCCAATAAGGATCAACAAGATAAAGTGGTGAACTGGTTTGAGACATTAATTCAAGGTAACAAAATGGTGAATGAGTACCTGATAGAATTCACTGAGTTGACAAGTGTTGCTCTTAGACCAGATACAAGTGAGAAGTACCAAGTTGCCAAGTTCAGGAGTCACCTGAATTGGAATATTTTAACAGAATTGGTATCTAGACTTTCCATAGTCTTCCTGAGATTTTAGTGGCTGCCCAGTGGGCGGAGGCCATTGAAGAAGGATTTGATTCCAAAAGGAACCAATGGAGAGGTAATGACAGGAAAGTCATTAGAAGGAACTAGGGGCAGTGGTCAGCCCAAGACACTCTGAACAGTGGGAGCTCGAATAATAGTGGTTCTTCAGAGTGTGGCAGAAGTACGGAGTTTTCTTGGTTTGGTAGGTTATTACCACCGTTTTGTGCAAGATTTTTCGAGGATCACCTTGCCTTTGATGAAGTTAACCAGGAAGAAGCTTTTGTCAAGTTAAAGCAGAGCTTGACAACTGCACCGGTTCTTATTATTCTTGACAGTAGCGAGTCTTATGTGATATATATCGGTGCTTCAAAGACGGGTTTGGGATGTGTCTTGATGTAGAATGGTCGGGTTGTGGCTTATACTTCTCGTCAGTTGAAGCCACATGAGAGGAACTATCCCACCCATGATCTGGAGCTTGCAACAGTGATCTTTGTGTTGAATATTTGGTGATGATACTTGAATGGTGTGAAGTTTGACATATTCTCTGATCATAAGAATTTCAAGTATCTCTTTACTCAGAAGGATCTGAACTTGAAACAATAAAGATGAGTTGAGTATATGGAAGATTATGACTTCGACCTATAATATCATCCTTTGTAAGGCTAATGTTGTAGCTGATGTGCTGAGTAGGAAGCCTCGTGGTGCACTAACTGCACTGGTGTTTGAAGATTGGAGGAACTCAATTGCGATTGGTGACTACAACTTGCAGTACTTCGAGAATGAAGGGGTTGCTTGCCTGAGCAATATTGTGATTTCACCATCACTTCTCCAGACTGTCCAACGGAGTCAGTGGCAAGATAAAGAGTTGAGAACAATCTAGAACCGACTTCAGAATGGTAAATAGTTAGATGGTTGGAGCACTAATAAAAAGGGTTTTTGCTTTTCAGTGTTAGTTGTAGCTAATGACCCTAATCTTCGAGAAACCATTCTAGCTAAGGGTTATAAATCAAGGTTCACCATACATCCAGATAGTGATAAGATGTATCGAGACTTGAAGAGGCCGTATTGGTGGAAAGGGATGAAGAAGGATGTAACTACCTTTGTGGCTAAGTGTTTGACTTGTCAGCAAGTTAAAGCTGAACACCAGAGGCCGGCTAAGTTACTTCAGTCATTGCCAATTCCAGAATGGAAGTGGGACAAGATCACGATAGACTTCGTGACTTGTCTACCAAAGACCTTGAGGAAGCATGACACAGTTTCAATGGTAGTCGATCAGTTGACGAAGAGTGCTCACTTTATACCGATCCGGATAGACTACTCACTCATTAAGCTCAGTAGACTATATGTGGAGAACATTATATGCTTGTATGTTGTGCCTTCAAGTATAGTCTCCGACAGAGATATAAGGTTCACTTCTAAGTTTTGGAGAGCCTTGTAGAAAACGTTGGGTACATAATCGGATATCAATACAGCTCACCATCCAGAGATAGATGGTCAGTCTAAAAGGAGCATTCTGATTCTTGAGGATATACTACATTGTTACATACTGGACTTTGGTGGGAACTGAGATGATCATCTTCCTTTCGTAGAATTTGCTTATAATAATAGTTACCAGGATAGTGTGGGTGTGGCTCCATATGACGTATTATATGGGAGGCCGTGTAGGTCACCTTTGTGTTGGGCAGAGCCAGAAGAGCGTGTTATTCTTGGACCTAAACTGATTAAGGAGACTACTGAGAAGATTAAGGATATTTGGGAGAGACTCAAGGAGATTCAGAGTCACTAGAAGAGTTATGCTGACCCAAAGAGGTATGAGGTAGAGTTCGATACTGGTGATTCCGTATTCTTGAAAGTGACCCAAGGCGTGGTGTGACAAGGTAAGGGTAAGCTTGCTCCCTGGTATATTGGTCCCTTTGAGATCACTGAGAGAATTGGACCAGTGGCGTACCGCCTGAATCTACCTGCACAGTTAGGTCACATGTAGAACATGTTTTATGTGTCAATGCTGAGAAAGTACACGCCGGACCCATCTCATATTGTTCGGTACGTGCATGTTCCAATCCAAGAAGATGTGTCCTATAAAGAGTAACCTGTCCGTTTGTTGGCTAGAGAGTTGAAGGTGCTTCACAACAGAGAGATTCCACTTTTCAAGATGCTTTGAGAACATCACAAAGAAGACGAAGTTACTTGGGAACTCGAGATGGAGATGTACGAGAAGTATCCTCATTTGTTTAACCTTCAGTCAGAAGTTGTATTGTGATGTAACATTGACTTGTATTTTTAATTTTGAGGCAAAATTCTTAAAAGGAGGGGATAATATAAAAATCCGGATTTTTGGGAGGGTAGAATTAGAATTTTACTAATTTTCTAGATATAACAATAGAGGGATTAATTTGTAAAAATTTTGTGTAGAAGGACTAAATTATAATTTTTGGGGGACTAAATTGATAGAGATTTGTGAAGTGGAGACTATAGTGCTAATTTTAAAAAAATTGCAGTCCTCTACTTATCCCATGTGGGCTCTCCCTCCCACTCACTCTCTCTCTTCTCTCTCTCTCTCTCTCTCTCTTTTTCTCGTCGATGCTCTCCCTCATTCTCTCTCTGTTCACTCTCGGCCGAAGCACCAGGGGAGGCCGTGTTGCTGCCTAGGCTACCGTCCGGCCCGCCAACTGCCCAATGCGAGCTCACGGTGCCACTAGGGTGTCCAGCCGCCGGCCCCGCGAAGCCATCGACTGCTATTTCACCGGAAAATGTGATTGGAGTCGTTCTTGAGTTTTTGTCACCGGCGACGATTCTGGTCACCATTTAACGTCTAACTGGGCTCGTTAGATTTTTCACGTCGCAAGGATCATCAAGGTACATATATATCTTAACCCTATACTGTCCGAATAAAAAGTTGCTATTTTTGGATATTTTGAGTTTAAGTTTGACTTTTTAATTCGGCTGTTGAATCGTGTTTTTATTGTCATTTTTGAATTGTACTTCCAAAATGGGGAAGTTTGATATATATATATATATATATATATATATATATATATTGCCTATGTTTGGTGATATGCACAAAAATCAAAATCGGATGGCTAAGATTTGCCTAGATATGTGTACCACCGGTCTGGTGGGGGACCGGACCCGAATTGAACAAGTTATATATCTAACCTAGCTATTTTGGGTACCAGGAATTCAGTGAAGAGGTTTGTTTGTGGATTTAAAGCTTCGTTGAGAAGTTAATTTTTCGCAAGGGGAGGATCAAGGGCTTGGAATTGGTTCCCGACCCTCCGGACGATCATCAATGGCACCTCGAGGATTTAATAGCGTAGTATCGCTATTCTTGTGAGACGGGGATTCGATTACCTTCATTTTATACTATTTTTGAATAAAATTTATTTTCTGTAATATACAAGAACAAATGTAGTTTTTGAATTACTTAAACATATGCGATGGACTATGATGGTATTATATACATATATACTATATTATTTTAGGGATTTTTTGAGTGCAAGTTATTTTGGGTATATCAAAAATAGGGCTATTGTGCTGGCCGTTTTTCTATAAAAACCTAATATACTTATTTTCCTGAAAAACCAGAGCACGATCATTTTCGCACTTCAATTCTATATTGCACGTGTCATAGGAATATACATGAGCACCGTGTTAGCATCGTGGGTTTATAGTGTGGCTCTACGTGCCCCACCATTAGTGTAAAGTCTATAAACCCGCGCGGGGTTTTGTTACTTCTGATTACCTCCCTATTTGGCAGGCGTAGGCAATTCGGTTACCTCTCCAGGTTTAGTAGGCGACACATGGGTGTCCCCTCTGGGCCTGAGCTTAAGTGTTAGGCAGGCTGTTAGGTACACTTAGTACCATCATCGTGGGTTTCCACAGATGAGATGATGTGAGTTCATGAGTATGGGTTGATTTGTGTCATGTGCATATAGATTGATAGTTTTGATCATACTGCTTTATATATATATATATATATATATATACACGTAGAAATCTAGTTTGAAATATATATATATGTTTTGAATTTAAATTAACTATGTCGGAGCTTTCCATCACTAAAATGTTTTCGATAGAGGTAACTATTTTTTTTCTACTGGATATTTTATACTCACTCCCTTCCTCTGTCTCTCAGGTAGTGTCCAGTGCGACTTTGGAGATTAAGAAGAGTGAGGGGTCATCTTGATTGTAGTTCGTTATCTTGGTAATGCTTGGAGTGTGTTGCTATGATATTTGGATTGCTTAGATTTTGTTTTAGCATTGTACTAAGATTCTACATTCTATTTTTGTTTGTGAATCCATGTATGCCATTTTGGTGTCTGTTCTGACGTGGATAATGATAATACTTGGACTTATATTTAATTTACGTTCGTTTTGGTATTTATTCGATCTATGTTTAGTAGTATATACGAATTGTAGGAGAGGTTCACGAGATGAAATTCCAAATATTTTATCTAAAACAGACTGTTTTATAAAAACTAAAACTTTTTAGACTCATCCTTACAAAATTCCCTTCTACTATTGTCCTGAGTTTTGGGTTGTGACAGTGGGGATATGAAAATTGAAAAAAGAAAAAGAAAAAGAAAAAATATATATATATATATATCATACGTATTATTGGATTCAATCTGTGAGCCCTTATTTTATTTCATTTTCTTATTAAAAATAAATAAACGAGAGGATATAAGGCTACGTGCATATATATATATATATATATATATATATATAGATTTATCAAATACAATTATTTCAATTCAAAAGTATATCTGGTTGTTGAATTTACGGTTGGGATTAAATTCATTATCTTGAATGAAATTGGGGAGCAATCTCTTATACGGCTAAGTGCAACAGTGAAATGGAGGTACACGATCCTTATCCAAAACAAACAAAAACAATATAGGAAAAGGATAAAACAACAGCAATACACAAAACCTCGATGAAATTCAAGCACAAAGGGTCGAATCTTTCCCCAGACCCAACTAAACATGACATGGACTATTTCGGCCTAATAACAAAAGACGAGGCCCAGAAAACTAAAGTTAGTGCTCTCAACCCAAGCCAACCAGACAAAGACATGACCAGTGTCGTACTAAAGCCTACAGCTATGCTTAAACACCCAGCCCAAATTCCAAAGTTTAAGCCTCTTGTCCAGGCCCAATGACTCCTTGATTACAAAGTCCAACCGCTCCATGCAACTTAAATTGACATCAGGCACAACAAAATTACAAGCTTTAACGTTAAGTGGTCCCATTATAAAATCTAGTCTATCATCATTAGAATCCACACGGGCCATTATGTCAAGGACTCTAAAGAGTTCTCTTTGGCCCAATTATAGAGTTCCAGGAAGGAAATATATGCAACACCGTTTGTAGATATATTTCTTTTTTCTCTACTCTCGTAGCCACGGCCAAAGAAAAGAACAAGTTGGAATATCAAGCAATATGCAATTATTCCAATCAAAATGAAAGGTGACAAAATATGAAAATAGCAAAAGCCAAAACTCTAAGTCTTCCATGAGTCTACATATCTTTTGTCTCAGGCAAGAAATCAAGTGACAATCTTGGAACACAAGGTTCACAAGTTATAATCTTGTCAAAATCAAATCAAAGCAAATTTAATGGAGTAGAAAAATATCCATGAAGGTCTTCCTAGCTTATAATTCTATAAAATGGGATTGCTAAGAAGTAAACCTAAACTCCAAAGGTATGAACTACGGCAGACTTCCGCAAAGAATACATAAACAACCTAGAAAATATATTAGATGTAGTTACAAGTTTAAATCAAACTCTCAAAAGTTCCCAAAGTTCTAAATGCGGTTATTCACCTTAAAATTTAATTAAAGTCATATCAAATAGCAAAAAGGTCCAAAATACCAATGAGATCATTCACCTCAAATTCTCCAAACAATAAAAACATTTGAACTACGTTGACTTAATTCCTCAAAAGGATACACAGACAACTTAGTTACAAAAACTATTATAATTCCCAAATTGAATCAAATTTTTCCAAAATCCTAAGAAAGTTATTTAATTCCAAATCTAAACACAACTCCTAGAATTCTATAAAAGGTCATTTACCTAGGAATTTGCCAACTCATAAAATTCTCTCAATTCTGCGACATGGTCATCAAGCGGAATTTCATAAATTTTAAAATGTTACTATAAACTCCTCGACATGATCATTCACCAGAATTTTCCATATTTCAGTTCAAAACTCTTAGAATTACAAGTAGCTTGATTCCTTAACGAGGTATGTAGACAACACAATTAACTCAGTTGACTGCAACCGCAATCTCAAATCATCCAAATTTCCCCCAAGTCACACAAATAAATTGACCTCATTTTAATTAGAATCACAAGGTGTTCCATTGTAGCAAAAGATTGTAATTAAGAAGTTATTCTTATAATCTTGAATGGGTTGAACTCTAATTAATAAACTTTAATACTTTAAGATTAGCATAGATAAAATTATATTGTGTAATTTCCAAACTTTTACTCAACACTTATCATCTATCATCTCATATCCCTATATTAATATCATGATTTTATATATATATATATATATATATATATATATATATATATATATATATATATATATATATATTCCTAAAGCTCCTCTTCATGAACCATCTCCGACACCGCCCGTTGTTTCACAGCCTTGTGATTTTCATCTACTTCATACTCATCCACTCCAGCCTTGTGATCCTCATCTACCTCTATCTTGTTATCCTAGTCCTCCCAAGCTAATTGACTCTAGTTTAGAAACCTTGCCCTAAAAGAAGATCATTGAAATTGCATGCTACTATCCTACCTCCTCAGCACATATTTAATGTGATGGAATTATTTGCACAACAAGAATAAATGTGCTATGAAGGATATTGGGTTCTTAAAATTTTAGCTTCAATGAAAGTGGAACAAGTACTAGGTATCGAGCTTTTACCTCATCGTCAAGAACCAAGATTTCAAATTGAAGTAATTTCTACACTTTAGATTGTTGCGTTGTGATGTCAGAGTCAAGTTCTTGAACTCTTAAGAGAATGATCAGAAACAATAAGAGATAGACATTAGTTAGGATTAATTCTATTATTATTAGTTAGAATATAATTTTAAGGTTATTATAATATTTTATTCACTTGGTAGGTGTTATTTTATTTGAGTAACTAATTTAATGTTTCTCTTTTTATAATTATTTTTAGAACTGGTTAGTTTTCTAGTTTAGTTTAAGAGCCTATTTATAAATAATCTTCTCTAAGTTTATTATTTTTGAAACTTAAGTAATGAACTACACATTATTTTGAAATTCTCTCTCAAAGTATTATTCTTATTTCGTGTCTAGAGTTCTCAATTCTTCCTCTTCTCTCTTCTAAATTCTTCTCTTATTCCTAGATATACCATTCTTTCTCTCTCTCTCTCTCTCTCTCTTCCTCTACTTTTCAAAAATATATTATTGTACATATTATACATCAACAAGAAAATAGGTGAACTTTCATCCTCCCATCACGGCCACGTAATATCTTCGTAGTAGAAGTATTATAGTATTCTGATACCGCCCGTAGATATATCGGTAAAAACTAATGTAGGGGCCTAAGTCTCTCACCTAGCACTATAACAACTCGTCAGCAATCTAAAATACCGCGATGCTATAATAGAACTCTAGTGTGTAATCATATAGTATATACAATATGTAATAGTTCACAACTACCATGCATCTAATATTTAAATCATGCTTTAAAAATCCATCTTGACATTATTATGGGATTTACCATAACATGGGCAGCACACCGATGTTTTACCCCAAATTTACAATGTAAAAATATGTATAATAATCTACAGTCTAATCCCAATATTACCCAATAATTTACAATCATCGTAAAATCACGATTTTTAATAAATTTTAATGCAATTTAAATCCAAAATAGATATAAAAATCAAGTAATCAAGCCTCTACCTTAATATTGTAGTGATATCAGGCTAATGACACTCGTAGAATCCCCCGTTAGTCACTTGGGTATTCGAATGACGGTTTCTGGCTTTTGGTAAGTCTACTTGAAAAAGTGACTTTTTCACCGGAGCCTCAAAGACAGAAATGGAGATCACAATTGAATTCATACCACCCAAAAATGTTGTGATAAATATATACCTTGTCAAAAGTAGGTCTCAGTGCAGGACCAACCTGTGACACGCAAAACGGTACAATTTTGAGCTATGAAATTTCAATTTTTGTTCTACTTCAAAACTTAGTAGTATTTTATATTAAAATTCGTCTCTCAACCCCATTGAGTGCAAATTCGAAGTTAGAACTCAGTTTCGAGGTCCCCGAGCATTAATTAAGCTCAGTAATTCAAAAATTACACAAATACCATTTTTAGAAATATTTAGAAAAATGTCTTTTTTCTAATTAAGAATTACCACACTTATGAATATTGTTTTTACTTCTACTGGCCCTAATTATTCATGATTTTTAACTCTCTTTCACTTCATATATTTACCTTGAGTAAATAAATCACTTAACAAAATAATTACGTAAATATCAATTTTTACAAATTTGGTAAAAATGATGAAAGACTTAATGGAGACGAATTTAACCGAGCAACCACTTGTAGGTGGTTGGCGACAGTGAGACAAGACGACACGTGCTGGCAATGACGACAGGCGACATTAGAGGCAGTAACTTCAGATGGCTGAATCTCGGCCACCAGAGCTTCGTTTCAGGCGTGGTCGATCGGCTTTTGATCATCGATGACCAAAGATGACTGCAGGGTGGTGCGTCAGGCTTGTGGCAGTGAGGCTTGATAGGTCTAGCTCTTTCTCCTCTCTCTTGAGCTTTTTTGTGTGAGAATTTGAAATTCCAAGGGACCTTATATGCAAATATGGACCACTATAGCACATGAATATTAAATTAGGATATTTTGAAAATTTTATTCTAAGAAATGCATATTTACGACAATACTACTATTTTAAAAATATCCAAATTACCCTTAAAACTTTTCAGTTTTTATATATATGACAATAATGCTTCTCCTGGCAGAGTGCAATCACAATCGCCTATAACTTCATATTTTTCTACAACAACGTTATACGAAGTTGACGAGAATAATTTGAGGATCAATTACCACAATATGTAATCTCTATAACCATAGTTAACTTATTTAGAGGAAATTTGATATTTTTGGAAATGTTTAACTTTTCTTTAAAAACAAATCCCAAATTTTGAAATTGTTTGAAAAATCTCGGATTTTAATTAAAAGAATTCTATTTTTAATTATATTTAGAAAACACACTATTTTATTAATTGATGAGAAACTTGAAATAATCAAATCAAGTTACCCCAAGTAACATGGCTGGTTACCTCAAACAACTAGATTGATTATTTCAAATAATCTAATTGATTATCTCAAGTACCATTAAAATATACAAATTTTGAAGAAAAAGTGATGTTTTTAAATATTTATCAAAAATGTTACTTTTCAAAACACTTTTAAAAAGTGATATTTTTTTTAAAATCAATCTAAAATTTCGGCCATTCGAGATTTTTTAATTTTTGGTATTTGGCTTGGAATTTTGTAAGAAACCTATTTATTATTTATTTAAGTGTGCATCATAATAAAAAAGTATAAAGAACGCAATTAGTATTTGAATAGGCAAGGAAATCAACTTCTACAGTAATACATTACTAGTTAATACGACATTACTAGTTAATACGACAACGCCAAGCTGGTGCGAAGAAAACGAAGGACGAATGCTAATTTTTAATTTATTATTTAAGATTTGCCAAACAATTAATTAATACAAATATGTTTGTTTCTCGAGTTATAACAATGGTGAGCAACTATTGTCGCAACAGTAGTATGCTAAAAACTAATTTTTAATTAAAAAAGACATTAATGAAAAAGAAAAAATAAGAATTAAAATGATACACAAGATTTTTTTACGTAGTCAACAGTAGTACGCTAAAAACTAATTTTTAATTAAAAAAGACATTAATGAAAAAGAAAAAATAAGAATTAAAATGATATACAAGATTTTTTTACGTAATTCTGGCTCTGTACTCCAAGAGAATGAAAAATATTAGTGATAATTTTTAAAGTATAAATATCAATTGACATATTCAAATTAGGACTTCCTTTTATTTATTGACACAATGTATTTGACTCCATAAATTCTATATATTCTCTGAGTTCTACTCAATTTACTTGATTTCAAGTTTTTGAATTCTCTTCAAAGATTGTATTAATCGTCTCTACTCATATTTGTACTGCCTTCAATGTTTTAAAACTCTAAGAACTTGAATGTCTCACGCAAAAATTGATTTTAGTTACCTTACACGTATCCTGCTTGATTTTAGTCAATAGCTTTTAAGAAATTAGATCACAGAACACAATATGATAACGTGTGAGAAAAATCAATTTGGAAAAAAAAAAAGCGAAATCACATACGGAAACTTTCAAGTTTCCTTCTTCTTCCTGAAAAATATTCTTATAGAATATTCCAAATAACAAATATGGCAAATAGTCAATTGAGTACTATAACCAGAGTATAATCATCTCAATTAAGCAAATGATAACTACTCAAAACAAAAATTAGAATTAAAGAAGAATATCAGATAAGATGCCAACACAAAAAGGTAAAAAATGATCCAAAAATAAGTTTGTCAGGGAAAATGTTTTAATTGTTTTGAGTAATAATGGATATATTGTAATCTTTTGAAAGAAGTATGTATAAAATTAACACGATGTTAAAAAACATTATCGATAAATACTGCATAACATGCTCAATTTTATAAGAAAATACAAATGCAATATTATTCAACTTCCAAAAGAGAAAAAGAGCAAAGAAAAAAAAAATGATGTAATTGATCAAAATTTTGTCAACCTTCTATCTTGCTTGTGCAACTAGAACCAACAATTAATAAGTCACAGTCGTATATGAAACTATTAAAGTCATGAAAGTCAACTCTCACGAATTGGTTTCAAAATTTAATATAGACTTTAGTCCCTACATATGTATCTTGCTCAATCACAAACAACTGAGGATGATTGAATTGTCTCACTCTACTTATTATAACGGTATATTTTTTTGTTCTTAAATTATTATAATGATATTTATATATATTCGGGCATAGATGCAGTCTTTTAAAAGAATCAGTCTAGTTGATTATTCGGCCGACATATATTATATTTTTTCAATACTATATTAATTAAAATGTATTCTGTATTGACCAAATTCTAAAAAAGGACGGTCTCAAATCTATATATTCCTATCAAAAGATATGTATATGCAATATTTTATTCAATAGTTTTCTTCAAAATTTTTTTTTTAAAAAAAAATCTTATTCAACTGCGTAAGATATTTGTAGCATAAAGAAGGTTAAAAAAAAAAAAAAACTCTAACATAAAAGGATTAAAAAACTCCGCATATAATTAAAATATTCATGATGAATACCTGTCTCTTCTAATGCAACTACGAGGCTGTAAACGTGAAGGCTTTTCGCGAGTTGTCTCATGTTACTTGAGAAGACTTGGCACTCAATTTGGGGGAAGTCACGGAATTCTATTTAACTTTTATTTTTTGTTACTGCTTCGAAGACGAAAACCACGAGGGTATTTGAGTTTACGAAAAGAAATATCTGTGTATATACGTATATTCGTTCTGAAAAATAATCGCAAGTAATTATAAATCTAGAAATAAAAGCACAATAATATTAAAATTATAACAAATGATGTAATAAATCACAATTATTTAATTACTATGATAACAATAATTATGATAAAAATAAATCAAATAACATAACAAAATAAATAACAATTAATTTATTATAATAATAATCACGATAGTAATGACCAAAATAACAAAGGAGTTTGAAACTAAATCGAATCTTGTGTTTTACACAATTTTTTAAAAACAGTTATGCCTCCTCACAGAGGTGCTTAGAGGAATGTCAACAACGTTTATTTCCTATGATAAAACGATTCACAAATAGTAACATCGTACCAACTTATTACTCACAACGAACTGAGTAATGCCCAAACTCTATCACCAGAACTTAAGAGAGCTCGACCACACTGAAAGAAAGAACTCAAACTCTCTAACTAGTAACTAATTATTTCTTAACCGTCACAAAGAAAATATGAAAGAGAGGAATAAGTTAAGAAATGTTTTAGTATGTGTAAAAGTGAAGGAAAAGGTCTCCTTTTATAGTTTTCATGGGAACCAAGTCATTAACATCCCATTAATATAGTTAAAAAATATTTGGCTATTACAACATAACAGCTAAAAATATTTTTGGCAATTACCTCAGCTTTATGAAGCTAAATAATAGTCCAAAATGAATTTTGTATCTCCAGTATATTATAAATCCAATTCTAGAACATTCTTACTTTGGGTTTCAATTTTTCATTTACCCAAGCTTCATTTTAGGTATTTTCATGCCTCAAAATAGCTATTTACAATGGTTTTCCAAACTATTTTTTCAATAATTCCTTACATGAATGAAATTGACGATCTAAGACATGACAAACTTGGTGACAGAATTTAACAGTCGAAACCTGTTGGTAGGTGTTATCCTTTGAACCTTTCCTTGCGCAAATACATTTACTTTACTAACTAAATAGTAGACGAGATGTCTTTGAACTATTTTGTCATTTGTGTAAATAATAATATATTTCGTACAGAAGTCTTCCTGACATGTTTTCAGTTTTCACTATTATGTTCATTTTGGTCATAAACATACACCTGGTTTTGCAAAAGTTTAATAAGAATTGTACCTTAACAATTCCCTTAGAAGCGGTCCTACTTCTCTCTTACATAAGTGATCTTTTAATTAAGAGTAACTCCTATTACTGCACTCGAAACTCTAGTTCTGATATATAAGAATCATTAAAAGTATAGCTTAACCTTTCATTTTACGGGCATCACTATTTTATCATAGGAATGGACACGAGAAAATCCTCACAGTGATCCAACACAATCTTTGCAATTTAGTTGTTCCTTTTGAACCTAGATCTTGGGATTTCTAGTCAACTAGGTTAGGTATCCACTGTATCGATCTATTCTTTCATAGGCTTTAGTCTCATTTCCCTCGATGACTTTTCAACTAACTCTATATTTAACCCTTTAGTTAGTAGATCTACAATGTTATTTTTTTACTTTACATAGTCCACAGAGATAATCTCAATTAAGAGTAGTTGTCTAATAGTATTATATCTATAACAGATATGTTTAGACTTACTATTATACATATTACTCTATGTTCTGTCAATTGCAGATCGACTATCATAATATATGCAAATTGCAAGCACATGCTTTAGCCATCTTGGAATATTCTCTAAGAAATGGCAGAGCCATTCTGCTTCTTCCCTATATTTATCCAGTGTAATAAACTCAGATTCCATAGTGGATCTGGCAATAACAGTTTATTTCGAGGGTTTCCATGACACTACTATACCTTCTAATGTGAACATATAACTATTAGTAGATTTTGAGTCTTTAAAATTAGATATCCAATTCATATCACTATAACCTTCAAGTACAGAGGGATATCTTATATAGTGTAGCCCATAATTTCATGTAAACCATAAGTATTTTAATACTCTTATAATCCCTTGCCAATATTTAGCTCCAGGATTACTTGTTTATCTACTTAGTTTACTAACTGTATAGGTGATATCTGGTTTTACATAACTTATCAAGTATATTAGACTACCTATCACTCTAGAGCATTCTACTTGATAAACACTCTATCCTTTATTTTTGGATGAATATAAAGTTAAATCTATTGGTGTTTTGGTAACTCCATAATTATCTTTATCGAATTTTTAAAGAATATTGTCCACATAATATGATTGACTTAAAATAATCCCATCAGAAACTCTTGAGATTTTCATTCCTAAAGTTAAATCTTGAATTTAACAGATTTTTGGTAGATATGATCATTTTATCATCATTACTAATAATGAACGTGTCATCAACGTAAAGACATAAAATGACATAACCATTTTCAGTATCTTTGACATATACACATTTGTCACATCGTTGATTTTAAATCTATTAGCTTTCATAGCAATATCAAGTTTCTCATGCTATTATTTTGGGGCTTGTTTTAATCGATACAAGGATTTCACCAACTTATATACTTTCTTTTCCTATCCTAGTACAGAAAAACTTTCAAGTTATTCCTTGTAGATCTCTTTTTCTAGATCTCTATTTAGAAAGACTATTTTTACATTAATTTGATGTATTTCAAGATTATGCATAATGGCAATCGCAAGCACCATCTTAATAGAATTTATTCTCATCACAGGAGAATAAGTGTCAAAATAGTCCAAGCCTTCTTTCTGTCTGTAGCTTTTAATTACAAGTCTTATCTTGTATTTATCAATCAATCTATCAACTTTTATTTTCCTTTTAAAAATCTACTTTAAACCTAGTGGTTTACATCTAGGAGGAAGGTCCAGTTCTTCCTAAGTATGATTTTATAAGATGGAATCAATTTCGCTCTTAATAGCCTTTTTCCACAAAGGTGCTTCAGTAGAACTTGTAGCCTCAGTATATGTTCGAGGCTCACTTTCTAGCAAGTATGTTAGAAAATCCAAATCAAAAGATTTTCCTGTTCAGAAATCTAGATCAAAAGATTTTCCTGTCCTTGCTCTCTTACTCCATCGAGATTCAACCTCGATTTCTTCATTTTTATCTTGGTCCTGACTATTCTTAGTAATAGTTTTGTATGTTCATTTCAACAAACTTGCTTCTTCTTTGGTTTTGCAAGGAAATACATGTTCAAAGATGATGCATTCCTTGATTCCATTATTATGTTCTTGTGTACGTTTAGAATTTTTAACTCATATATAAGAAACTGATAAGCACTACTGTGTGTAATAAATAATTTTAGACCAATTTTCATCTTTTTAGATGTTGGTACGGCCACTTTGCCAAGATATCCCTATATTCATAAATAGTTGTAGGATGGTTTTCTTCCTTTCCACAACTTATATGGAGTCTTTTCCATTTACTTTTTGGGTATCTTATTCAAAAGTTAATTGGCCATCAAAATGGCTTCTCCCCATATGTTCTAGAATAACCCAAAACTTATCAATATTACATTCATCATTTTTTTCAAGGTACAATTCTTTCGCTCAATAACTCTATTTGACTGAGGCGAGTAAGATGTTGTGATTTCATATATGATTCTATTCTATGCATAGATTTCTTCAAAAGGTGAATCATACTCTCTACCTCGATCACTTTTTAGCACCTTAATTTTCTTATTAAGTTGATTCTTAACCTCATTCTTATAGAGAATAAACTTCTCTAGAGCTTTATCCTTAGATTTTAGAAAATACACATAACAGTATTTTGTGTTATCATTAACAAAAGTAATAAAATACTTATTGCCTCCTCTTATTTGTACAAATTTTAAATTACAAATATCACTACGAATTAGATCAAGGGATTTATTGTTCCTCTCAACCTTTTGAAATGATGACCTAGTCAGTTTTGCCTTAACAAAAGTTTTACACTTGTGTTTTGAATCAATATTGAAAGTAGGTATGTGGTTTAAGTTAATTAATCTACCCAAAATATCATAATTAATGTGTTCTAGTGTACTATGCCCTACATTAGAAAACTCAAAGAAATAAGCAGAAGAGCTAGGTTTATTATTATTTGGCTTAATAGTCATTACATTTAATTTAAAAAGCCAATCGTATACATAACCTTTCCCAACATAGAATCCACTCTTAGACAAAACTACTTTATCTAACTCGAACACCATGCAGAATCCATGTTTATTCAGCAACAAATTGGACACTAAGGTCTTGCAGACCTCCGGTACATATAGTATATCGTTCAGAGTCAGCTACTTCCTAGAGGTCATTTTTAAGATCACCTTGCCTTGGCCTTCGACAGTGGATGTGGCAGATTTTCTCACAAATAACTTCTCCCCATTTCTAACTGGTTTAACAGAAGTGAACAATCATTTGTCAGAGCATACGTGCCGAGTGGCACTGGTGTCAAGCCACTATTCTTTGAGATTAGATCCTACTAGTTTCATTTCAAAAACTACTACACAGAGGTCTATATCAGAAACCTCTTGTGTGATTTCATCCAGTACGCTAGCTTCATTCTTCTTCTTCTTTAGAAGTCAATAGTCTGAAGCCCTATGACACATCTTGTCACAATTGAGACACTTCTCTTGGAAAATCTGCTTCTTGCCTACTCCACCTTTAGGCCTAAACTTCTGGCTTGGCTTTTTCAGTTTATTCTTCTTGGCTTTAGAGCTTGAGAATGTTCTACAATATTTGCCTTAGCTATAGACATACTGGATGATGCTCCTGACTTTTCTGCATATCTGTTGTCTTCTTTAATGCAAAGTCGCATAAAAAGCTCTTCAAGGTTCATTGTCTTTTGCTTGTGTTTGAGATAGCTCTTGAATTCCTTCCATGCTGGGAGTAGCTTTTCAATGATAGTAGTTACTTGGAAGAGTTTACATATGACCATCTCCTCAGCTTGAATCTCATGGAGAATCAATAAAAACTCTTAAACTTGACTGATTATTATTTTAGAGTCAACCATTTTAAAGTTTAAAAAGTGTCCCACCATAAATTTTTCAGACCAGCATTCTCAGTCTTATATTTATGGTCAAGTGACTCCCATAATTCTTTTGCCGTCTTCTCATTATGATATACGCTATATAAAGAATCGGTCAAACCGTTTATTACATAGTTATGACACAGATAGTCAGACTGTTTCCAAACATCAACCACAATAATGACTTGGAAGTCTTGCTTATTATCGTTGGCTTTTGGAGCCTTCTCAATCAAGAATCTCGCAAGATTTTTTGTGGTCAGATAGAATAACACCTTTTGTTGCCACATTTTGAAGTTCCACCCATTAAGCTTCTCAAACTTCTATCTATGGTGCATTGCTGGTACCACAAGAGTTACGACAGAGGTTGGTATGCGAGCCACAATAGAAGCAGGCACATGGGCCATAGTAAGAGTAGGCTATTGGGCCACGACAATATTGTTCGATTTAGTTGCCATTTCTGAAAAAAAAATAGCAAATCCAATAAGATTTGTTTTTTTTAGAAATAAATGACAATAATTAAATATTACTCAATAGACAAAGTCTTAGGAAAGACTACATAGAGGTCATAAATGGTCCCATTTAAAATCCAACCTCCTAGACAAAATTTGTCTAAATTGTAATTGTTCAGTTATCACAATTTATTAAAGAAATATCTCTATACACAATATACTAATTCCAGATATATTATATAAAGTAATAACAGATAAAAGACATATAACTGTTTTAAGATTATTAAAAAATTATTACAAGTAATAATAAATTCAAAAATAAAACTACAACAACATTATAGGTATAACATATGATATAATAAATCACGATTATTTAACTACTAGGATAACAATAATTATCATAAAAATAAATCTAATAATGTAACAAAATAAGTCACAATTAATTTACTATAACAATAATCACGATAATAATGACCAAAATAACAAAAGAGTTTAAGGAAACTAAACCGAGCCTTGTATTTCACATAATTTCCTTAAAATAGTTACGCTTCATGTTTAGAGAAATATCAATAGTTTCTGTTTCTCAAAATAAAACAATTCATGAATAGCAACATTACACCAACTTACTACTCACAATGAACTGAGCAATGCCTGAATTCTATCACCAGAACTCAAGAGAGCTAGACTAATCTGAAAGAAAGAACTCAAACTCTCTAATTATTAACTATTTCTTAACTACTAGAGAGAGAATATGGAAGAGAGAAATAAGCTAAGAAATATTTTTGTGTGTCTAAAAATGAAGAAAAAAGTCTCCTTTTATAGTGTTTATGGGGAACCAAGCCATTAATATCCCATTAATAAGGCTGAAAAATATTTGTCTGTTACAATATAATAGCAACAACCCATTAATATAGTTGAAAAATATTTTTCTAGTTACAACATAACAATAACAAGCCATTAATATAACTGAAAAATGTTTGGTTGTTACAACATAATAGCTAAAAATATTTTTGGCTGTTACCTCAACTTTATGAGGCTAAATAATGGTCTAATATGAATTTTATAACTCCAGTATGTTATAAATCTAATTTTAGAATCTTTTCACTTTGGGTTTCAATTTCTTACTCACTAAGCTCCATGTTAGGTATTTTTATGCCTCAAAATGGCTATTTACAATAATTTTCTAAACAATTTTTCTAAAAATTTATGCTTAGTATATATTGTGGAATATAATTTTGACAATACATGTATATTTTTATTGAATAATACACCCTCTGAACACCACTAAACGAAATAAAAAAATTGAAACTCTCATTTAGAAATACGTCAAAAGAACTATTTTTATGTGATTTAATTTCTTATTGTAAATAGTGACATTTAATGAAAAAGTGTTGCTAGAGATTTTTTATATGAGCACAGAAGATAACTTACTACTTTTTAGCAAACTTAAACAAAAGGCAATATGTTTTCTAGAAAGAAATATTGCCACTTTGTTATAATTTTATATAGGCAATACTTTTCTAGAAAGTGTGGCCTCTTGCAAACCCTAACTAATATTTGTTCTCGCTCATCAAAATCACATAGCCTGTCACAGTCACACTAGCTAGACTTTTTGGCTCAGAGAAAGAAAGAGAAGAGTGAGCGACAATGGCGAAAACGAAGCTTAGTGTTGCCATACGTCTTTTTTTTGGTAACAGTTTTTTTTTAGTTCTCCCAAAAGCAAGTGTCGTTAAAAACTTTTTTCATAATTACGGAAATAAGCGGCAACATCTCTAATATATATATATATATATATATATATAAAATAGTCGACTACTCCCTTTTTTCTTTTTTCTTGAGACACAAGTTCTTGTCAGAGAAAAAAAGAAAACGTTTTGTAGAGGACAAGTTTTACACATGTCTATGCTATCATTTCTCTAGAGTCCAAATCTGGGCACATGCAGGCCAAGAATCAACATCTGTTAAGAGTAAATTTGTAAAATTCTAAATTTTGTAAGGGTGATTAAGTAATTTTAATTTAAAAGCATTTTGATAATTCTATATTTTTGAATTATTTGAAATTAAATTATTGATGTTGAATCTAGATAAAATAAATCTAGGTATATTTGAGGCAAAAGTTAAAAAAAAAATTACAAACGAGGAATTAAAGTGAAAGAATTTTTTTAAAATTTATAGCTAAAGTGGAATTTCAAAAAAATTTTCAGTCAAACCAGATTACGCCACGTGTCCCACTACTATAGTTTCCGAAAATTGTATATAAATCCCCCAACTCTTTCTTCTTCTTCATCGAAGTCCTCCGGACGCCCCCTCGGCCAATGTTCATTCACCGAGCCACCCAGCTGCCACTGTGACTGGAAGACACTGACGAAGCCACACCTGGTGCCGCCATCCCATTTCATCACCTCTCGCCAGAGAAAAAGTCGTCCGAAGCTTCCGCCTGCCGATCGGATTTTTGCTCGCCCTTCCTCCGTCCGGTGTCCAATCAGCTCAACTCCGGCACCGTTCGACTCGTCTCAACTCCAGCTTTAATTTTCAACCATTCTCGGCCTCTAACTCGGCTCTGGTGAGAAGTTGACTACTATAACAAATTTATAATATTAAATTTTTGTGGTATTTTCGTAATTATTTTGGAATTGAGTTATTTATTATGAGAAAATTTTACCACATGAAAGAGGAGATTAAAATATGAAATCTCATGATTTTAAAGTGTTGAGACAGTAACCAGAAGATCGTTAATTATCGGAATGAAAATGTGGCATTTTTCTAATTATTTTCCAAAGATGGTATTTTTATAACTTTCGGATTTTTGAGCCCATTTAATTCTCGGGACCTCGAAATTGAGTTCTAACTTCGAATTTGGGCTCAGTGAGATCGGACATGAATTTTGATATAAAATACTACTATTTTCTAAAGTTGCACGAAAATCGAGAACATAGCTCATGATTTGCATCGTTTTGCGTGCCACGGCTGGTTCCACACTAGGACCCGTTTTTGACGAACTTTATATCTAACCCAATGTTTTTGGATGTTCTGAATTCAGTGATGACCTCTGTTTCTCAATCGGAGACTCCGTTTGAAAAGTCAACTTTTTAAGTGAACGTGAAAAAATTCGAGAACGACTGTCTGAACAATCAGGAGATCAATTGAGGGTATTTCGAGCGCCATTAGCTCAACATAACTACTATTTCGAGGTATGAGATTTAATTTCCTTATTTTCTATTATTTTCATTAAAATTGGAATTTATTCTAAAAAAAGGAAATTTTGTAATTTTATTAAATTGAATTATTTGAATAGTTATTTTAATGAACTATGAATTTGTGAGACATTGTGGGTTGCTCTAGATATTTTTATATATGATTTTGTACAAGTTTTTATATTTGAGATTTGGTAAAACCATAAAAACTGTACTTTTGGATTTTTAAGTACAAAGTGGATTTTTAATTAAAAATCAGAGCATGTCTAGAATGTTAAACCACTGCATGATTATTTGAGACTTCATATATTGCACATTTCATACGATTATGTATGAGAGTCGTCTTAGGTATCAAGGTGTTACAATAGGTGGACTAGTACATCCGCCTTCAGTGAGAGCCCGTAAACCCGCGCAGGGTTTATTTTCTGACTATCTCCATTTGGTAGGCGTAGGCATTCGGTGCCCCTTTAGTTCGGTAGGATTAGACACATGGGTATCCCTCCGGTTTCTAGAGATAGATGTCAAGCAAGGAGCACTCAATACATGTAGTATAAGTTACTCTAGTTGTGATGAGAAGATGAGAGGTCATGTGATGTGTTGATTTATGTGATGTGCATTATGCTTATTTTATTAAGACTTTTATATGTTTTGACCTGGATATCCGATTTTGGTTTTTAGTATGTCTGTAAATGGTTTATATCCTTAATATTTATAGAATTGCTTTCTAGTACTACTAACTATCCAGATGTTTTGAGAATTATAAAAAGACTTTCCCAAAAAAAGAAACTGGGTAACCTACTGGGCATTTATGCTCACCCTCCTTACTTTCTCCACAGGTGGTGTCCAGTATAACATTAACGATCAACAAGCGGAATAAGAAGCTATCTTTTACTTGTAGTTTGTGACTTGGTAATACTATGAGTGTGAATTTAAGACTTATGTTTAAGTCTTGTTTTGGCAAAGGATACTTGTTCTTTATCGTCAGCTGGTTCAACTTCCTATAGTCTACACATAGCCTTATAGTACCGCCAACTTTCTTGGCAAACAAAACAGGAGCACCCTAAGGAGAAGTACTACTTCGAATAAAACCCTTGGATATCAAATCATCTAATTATTCCCTCAATTCATTCATCTCTGCAGGAGCCATGCAGTAGGCTGGAATAGAAACTGGTTGAACTCCAGGAATAAGGTCAATACAGAGCTCGATCTCCCTATCTGGTGGTAGCCCTGGTAAATTCTCAGGAAATACCTCTGGATATTCACTCACCACCAGAATCCATAGGTCTTGATCATAAGTTCTCACTTCGCCATCAATGACAAACAAGTTCCCATAACACTCAAGTTTCTTCCTACCACCTAAATATGCTTTTAAAATAGGACTTGATTTCAAAGAATTCATTCGGGCATGATATATTATGGGTCGTCCATCATCCTGAAAAAAAGTCACTCGCTTATCATAACAATCAACAATAGCTTGATACTTGGATAACCAATCCATACCGAGTATTACATTATATTGTTTCATTAGTAATACAATTAAATCAGCATATAATTCTTTACCATCAATCACCACACAACAAGATCTGCACACACTAGACAAATCAGAAACACCATCCAAAGGTGTTCCTAAAGTCAAGGCATAATCCAACTCAAAAAATTCTAACCCCAAAAGTTGAACAAACAACAAGGATATGAATGAATGAGATGCACTAGTGTCAAACAAAGCACGTGCCCAAGAATATGAAAGAAGAACCATACTGTCAACAACACCTTGGCCAATGTGTTTATTGGTACCATCAATTTCAGAAACTGCATAAGCTTGGCTAGTAACTTTTCCCTTTCCCTTATTGTCTTTTCCTTATCTAGGACGACTACTGCTATATCCTAGACCACTGCTACCATATCCACGCCGTCCTTGACTCCCTGAAGAGTAAGGAGTCTAGAAATTCTGAGTATAACTCTGGGGGCGGCACTGGTGCTGGTAAGGTGGTGGAGATGAAAAGCCTGGGAAACATCCTGAGACTGTGGTGGCCTAGCTTGAGTGTTCTGGGGAGATGCTGAACCAGAATAACTTCCAAGTGGTCCTCCCTGAGAAAGAGGGGATTTCCGTAGACATTTTGGGCACTCATTCCTCTTATGGCCCTACTGACCATAGTGGTAACATGTATAGGGGCTGAACCTCTTATTACCTACTGAACCACTGCTAGTATAGCTTCCGCTGTGAGGTGAACCTTGAGCAGACCATTGTCCTTTGTTCCTCTTGTTCATTTTCCTCTGGTTGCTTTTATTCCTCCTTGCACCCTATTCATTTTCTACGGCTTCAGCTCATTGGGCAGTTAGCACTACTTCAGAAAGAGTGGCAAACGAGTGAATAGCAATATACTTGTGGATGTTTCGATTCAGTTTATTCTTGAACTTTGCAATTCGGTAAGTGCCACTCACCGCTGGATTAAGGGCAAGGCTTACCAATTCTATGAATTCCATCACGTATTGGTTAACTATTACCCTTGAGTAAGTCTCTTGAAATGACTAACCACTTCAGCTTGTTGATCATCGTTTGCATAATGTGCTTTGAAAAGTCTCTCAAATTCTTCCTAAGTTACACCTTCTATGTTTTGCATAACCTCAATTGTCTCCCACCAATGGATAGTATTCCTATTAAGTGAGAGAAAGCAAATACAACCCAAAACTCTCTAGGAGTACCTAAAGTCCGAAAATGTCGTGTCATCTCACGCAATTATGCATTGGCAGCAAGTGGGTCTGGGGTTCCATCATACTATCTAGGTTGAAGGCGCATAAATTTTTGAAGATGATCAGTCTGATCGGGTTGACGCTCTTGCTATGGTTGAGGTTAAGGCTGAATGTTAGGACCTTGCATCTCAAAGAAAGTATGACGCATAGCTTCGAAAAATTGGTTGAAGTCTTGTAGAACTGGAGGGGTCTCGGCACCAGGTGGGCGCCTCGGGGCTCTCCTAGGAGGATATAAAAATCTAAAATTATATGCCAAACTATTAGTGAGGTAATGATGCATAAGATCATAAAAACAATTTCAATCTAGTTTATCGGTGCTATATCTGAGATATTAAAAACTCAAAGCTCTGATACCATAATTTCTATCATGACCCAAACCCCAGAGTAGTGGCTGAAGGGGAATTTCATAATTTTTTCCAACCAGTG
>JXTB01000494.1:173670-185265 GCA_002914805.1 Parasponia andersonii
GGTTAGTAATACCAGAAAGCATTTCTATAAACATTAAGGATTTAAACCATTTATAGAAATCTATGCTAAATCTAAAACTAGATATCTAGGTCAAAACATATAAAAGTCTCAATTAAAATAAAAATAATGCACATCACATAAATCAACATATCACATGAGTTCTCATCCTCTCATTACAACTAGAGCAACTTATACTATATGTATTGAGTACTTTCTGCCTGAATCTATCTCTGAAAAACCAGAGGGATACCCATGTATCAAATCCTACTGAACCGGAGGGGTACCGAATGCCTACGCCTACCGAATGGAGATAGTTAGAGTATAAACCCCGCGCGAGTTTACGGGCTCTCAACAAAGACGGGTGTACTAGTCCGCCTACTAGAATACCGTGATGCCTAAAACGACTCTCATGCATGATCGTATGACATGTGTACTATATATAGAGTCTCAAACAACTATGTAGTAGTTTAACATCCTAGACATGCTCTCATTTTTAATTAAAATCCATTTTATACTTTAAAATCCAAAAGTATCGTCTTTATGGTTTTACCAAATTCCAAGTATAAAAACTTGTACAAAATCATATATAAAAATATCTAGAGCAGTTTACAATGTTTCAGAAATTCATAGTTCATTAAAATAACTATTCAAATAATTCAATTTAATAAAATCACAAAATTTCATTTTTCAAGATAAATTCCAATTTTAATGAAAATAATAGAAAACAAGGAAATCGAATCCCCTACCTCAAAATAGTAATTATGTTCAGTTAATGACGCTAGAAACATCCTCAATTGATCACTGGGTTGATCGGATAGTTGTTTTCGAGTCTCGTCACGTTCACTTGAAAAGTTGACTTTTCATACGGACTCTCGGATTGAGAAACAGAGGTCAGCACTGAATTCAAAACACCCAAAAACATCGGTTTAAATATAAAGTTCGTCGAAAATGGGTCTCGGTACGGAACCGGCCCATGGCACGCAAAACGGTACAATTCATGAGCTATTTTCTTGATTTTCGTGCTACTTCAGAAAATAGTGATATTTTATATCAAACTTCATGTCTTGACCTCACTGACTCCAAATTCGAAGTCAGAACTCAGTTTCGAGGTCCCGAACACTAAATGAGGGCTAAATCTAAAAATTATAAAAATACCACATTTTCATCCCGATAATTAACGATCTTTCAGTTTTCATTTTAACCTTTAAAAATCATGAAATTTCATGTTTCAAATTCCTCTATCACATAGTGTAATTTTCTCAGGGAAAATAACTCAATTCCGAAATAATTACGAAAATACCACAAAATTTAAATATTAAAATATTGCTACAGTAGCCAATTTCTTTCCGGAGCCGAACTGGAGGCCGAGAGTGGTTGGAAATCCAAGCTGCAGTCGAGACAAATCCAACGGTGGCAGTGGCGCGGTGATCGGACGTCGGACGGCGGCACTGTGAGCCAAAAACCTATCCGGTGGCGCGAACTTCCGGCTATGATTTCTCCGGTGATAGGCTGCGGTTCACGGCGGCAGCACCCAGCGCTGGTTCGTCGGCGTCTTCTGGTCACGGCGGATGGGCACGTTTGGCACGGTAGCGGACGGTGGAGCTTCGGGTGAACAGCTACCGTGGGTGGCTTCAGTGGACTTCTGTGGAGAAGAAGAGGAAAATGTGGGATTTTTATGAAATTTTTCAAAACTGTAGCAGTGGGACACGTGGCGCAATCTGATTCGACCAAAAAATAAGTTTATGAAATTCCACTTTGACCACAATTTTAAAAGATTCTTTCATTTTAGTCCCTACTTAATTACACTTTTGTCCCTAATTTGAAATTTCTTTTTCATTTTTACCCCAAATGTATTTAGACATAATCTTGTCTCGATTCAACAATAAATTTATTTTTGGTTTTTATTTAATTAATTCAAAAATACAAAATTACTAAAATGCCCTTGAAATAAAATTACTTAATTATCCTTACAAAATTTAGGATTTTGCACCTCACGTGTATCTTCTCGTTCAGATTTTGCAATACACGGATTACAGATGCTATTTATAAGTAATTTCCATTAGTTAGTGATATATATAACAAACTGTGCAAGTTTCTTATTATAGATATATATAACAAACTGTGCAAGTTTCTCATTATATCACTTCTTACTCGGGTAAGATATTTCGTGTATAGATAATCCTAAATAATCTTCGAGTATCCACGTATCTTTTTCGTTTCTTTTTTGTTTTTTGATTCCGCGTGTTTTTTATTTTATTCTCAACTGTACATACATATGCTTAAAAACACATATATTCACCGTCAATTATTTATGTTGATATCTATTGCTTAGCGCAGAAGTGTATGTGATAATTTTTTATTCAAAAAAGATATTTGTTATCTAGAAATCTCCGATACAGATAGTCAATCAAATCCAGAAAATTATATCTTTTAAGAGCATAATAGGAGTATGGATAGGATAGGGAATCGAGCCATTCTACGACCTATCCTCCTTACTTCTTATTTTATTATTTTGTTTTAATTATTTTGATTTTTTTTTTTATCTTCTTTTTCTTTCTAAGTTTTGTTTATTACTATTTAGAGTTGTCATGGTCACAAGGCATGTTTGACTAATGCAAAATTTTCATCTAATATTCCTTAAGTATCTTTTTTATGTAACCAAAAATATCAGAAATATAACTAAAGAGTAAAGAGTCAATAGTAATAGATTATTTCTAATTCTTATTTGTTTCAACATGAATTTAAAAGTCTAGACTAATATTTTGAGCTTCATTGCATTATGATTGTATTGTGCTACTAAAGACGTTACAAGAACATGTTATCAGTGCTTTATTCTAGAACTATAAACGTAAAATTCATAACAAAAGATATCAGCACAACATATATACGTATATTCTTGTCGTTTAATACTCAAACAATGAAAATGATTTAACACAAATTTGTGGAAGATGGTTAAATCACTACAGACAGATATAAATAAAATTACCACCAATGTGATAATTATTCTATTATTTGTTTCCTTTCCTTGATTGGTTGATTTTTTTTTGGGCATGAATCATCTTTCTCTTTTTTTTTTTTTTTTTAAACATAACGTTAAGTTTCTCTTAACTTTCTTTTTGGTAACATTTTAACTTTCTTTTTTAATTTGAGAAATTTTGATAATTAATGCCAAATAATAAATTGTTTCCATTAATAGTGAGAGATTTTTTCAATAATTGCCATTATGTTTCTCTTTTTGTTGAGGAAATTATGCTACATGCTATTTTTAGCCAAAAGATTTGCTTCATACGGTCAGTAGTTTGAAAAAAATAAAAGTAGTTTTCAGACAAATACCACCTTAAAAGGGGCTGTACTTTTAGAAAATACCGAGAGAGAATCAAAAAACTTAAAAAATAGTCACATAGCGCTAAAATTTGTAAAAATAGGACTTACAACTTTTAAAATACGACCCGACACACTTTTTATTTTTTATTATTTTTTATTTTTTTGAAGTTCTTTATTGACGCAATGGGTTGTTAGATTTCGTTTTAACTTCCGTTCTCACAACAAGAAAAGAAATAAACAAAATTCTCAAAGAGAATTTAGAAGAGAAAACTAAGATTTGATTGAAGATTGGATGATTACAACTCTTGCCAATGAAGGCAATTTGTACAAGTTTAAAATTAATCTAAACCATCCAATAAAATAATTCTAAGAAACTTACAACCGTACACCTAATACCTACCAACCAAACATACTTAAATTGTTCACCTAACATAATTTAAATAAACAAATTGTTCACCTAACACACTTCAAATAGACAAGCTAAATAATCTAACACATTTCAAATAAATAAGTCTACAATACCTAACACACAAAAGCATTTTACCAACTAATGGAATGTTCATTAGATTGGGTTTTGGAATTAGCTTTGGGTCATAGATTTGGTTGTGGGCTGCTATATCAGTTCTCCCATTCTTGAAAAAAAACTCATCCTCGAGTTGCTCAAGGTATGACTTCCGGTCCATGGTGCTCATACAGATCTTGAACATTGAAGGTCTTAGAAATTGTGTAGCTATCTAGTAGATCAATGACATATACATTATTATTAATCTTTTGAATAATATGAAAGGGGCCAATTTTCTTCTACTTAAGTTTATTGTATTCTCCTGTTAGAAATCTTTTTTTATGTAAATAAACCATTATAAAATCGCTCTATTTGAAAGTCTTGAATCTACTATACTTATCAGCATTAGCCTTGTATTTTGTAGTAGACTCTTCTAACTTTCTTTTCACTTCTTCATGGATATTGATCGCCTTATTAATCAAATGATCGATAATAATGCTCATCCCTGGAAGTTTTGGTAAAGGTACCAAGTTGAGAGTATGCAACAGAGGACGAATATATACAATTTCAAATGGAGATTTACTGCTGGAACGATTTGGCACATTATTGTAAGTAAACTTAGCTTGCGGTAGAACATTCTTCCATTGTCTTGGGTTTTCTTTAATCAAGCACCATAAAATATTGCCCAGTGTGTGATTAGTGACTTCAGTTTGCCCATCTGTTTGGGGATGACAAGTGCTACTAAATTGCAAGGTGGTATCAAGTCTCTTTCACAAAGTGCGCCAAAAATAACTGAGGAATTTACTAACGCGATCAGAGACTGTTGTCCTTGGTAACCCATGCAGACGAACAATCTCTCGAAAGAACAATTGAGCAATATGGGTAGCATCTAAAATTTTCTTGCAGGGAATAAAATGAGCTATTTTTGAAAAATGATCTACCACAATAAAGATAGAATCCGAACCTTTTTGTGTTCGTGGTAGTCCTAAGATGAAATCCATAGACAAATCTTCCCAAGGCGCATTAGGAATAGAAAGTGGTAATGACAACCCAGTGTTTTGAGCTTGTCCCTTTGCAGTCTGGCATATATAACAACGCTTGAGAAACTTATCGACATCACATTTAAGATGTGGCCAAAAGTATCGAGCTTCTACTAATGAAATAGTTTTGTCTCATCCCATATATCCTCCTAACCCTCCTGCATGTAGTTCCTAAATGATGTGCTCTCTAAGAGATCCTCGTGGAATACATAAACGATTTTCAAAAAATAGAAAACCATCATGTATTTGATGTTTATTTGCAACTCCATTAATGCATTTCTCCCATTCTTCCCTGAAATCTTCATCCTCAGTGTATAAGTATTTAAAATAATCAAAATCGATTATTTTATTTTGAACAGCAGTTACTAACATAACTCGGCGACTCAATGCATCAGCAACCTTATTTAATTGTCCTGACTTATGCTTGAGAGAGAACGTGAACATCTGGATGTAGGAAATCCATCGAGCATACATTCGATTTGGCTTGGATAAGTTGTTGAGGTACTTAAGAACTTGATGATCCGTATTAAGAATGAATTCCTTCTGCACTAGATACGACTCCCATTGTTGTAATGTATGAACAATCGCATATAATTATTGTTCGTATGTTGACCACTTCTTTCTGGCTTCGCTGAGCTTTTCACTAAAGAAAGTTATTGGCTTCATATTTTGGATAGAACAACTTCAACTCCTACGTCAGAAGCGTAACAGTCGACTTCAAAAATTTTGTCAAAGTCAGGAAGTGCAAGGACGAGTGCATTTGTGAGTTTTTTCCTTCAAGACAACAAAACTCTATTCTAATTCTTCTGTCCAAAGGAATTGCAATTGCTTCAAACAATCGGTGAGCGGTATGACTATAGTGCTGAACTTTCTCACAAATTGTCTATCGAACGTTGCAAGCCCATAAAAACTCTGAACTTTTGGAATGGTCTTCAATATTGGCCATTCTTGGATAGCCTTTACTTTATCTTGATCGACTTTGATTCCATCAGAACTTACAACAAAGCCCAAGAAGACTAAGCTATCAGTCATGAAGCTACATTTCTTCAAGTTGACATACAACTGATTCTTATGAAGTGTATTAAAAACTTCGGTCAAGTGTTGTAGATGTTCTTTCTCATTCTGACTATAGACTAAAATGTCGTCAAAATAAACTACAACAAATCTTCCAATGAAGGGTTGGAATACCTGATTTATTAACCTCATGAAAGTACTCAGGGCATTGGATAGACTGAACGGTATAACTAACCACTCATATAGTCCTTCATGTGTATTGAATGCAGTCTTCCATTCATCTCCAGGATGAATATGATTCTGATGGTATCTGCTCCGCAAATCAATCTTGGAAAAAGCTTTGATCCTCTCAATCCATCAGGCATGTCATCTAATCGTGGAATAGGAAATTGACATCATATCGTAATCTTGTTGATGGCTCGACTATCAACGCCCATCCTCCAGCTTCCGTTTTTCTTTAGTGTTAGGAGTGCAGGTATAGCAACAGGCTCATACTTTCTCTAATTATCCCTTTCTTGAGGAGATTTTGGACTTATATTTGTAGGATCTCATACTACTTAGGACTCATACTGTAGTATGGTAGACTCGGTAGACTTGCTCCAGGAACAAGATCAATATGGTGTTGAATATTTCGTAGGAGTGGTAAGCCAGAACGTAACTCCTCAGGAACGATGTCTTCAAATTCAGACAATAATGCTTGAACTTGTACAGGAATATTGGTAGGAGTATATGTATCTTTAGGTTCAAAAAGAAGGTTAGACCTGGTGGGGGTTATTTGGTTATTATGTAGCTTCAAAGGAGCCAGAGTAATCTCATATCATCTTTGTGGAAGCTGTATATATTAGCTTTGCGATTATGCATAGTATGTAAATCAAATTGCCACAGTCGACCAAGCAACATATGACAAGCATCCATATCAACAACATCACCGACGTGCTTGATTCAACCAATGCGATACGGCACAGTATGTGGTTGGGTTGGCAGTTGTTACTTGTCTACCATAGTCTTTGATACTATGTTCTTGCTACTCCCACTATCAATGATAAGATCACACACTCGTTTTTCAACTATACAGTGAGTCTTGAAGATGTTGTGTCGTTGCATATCCTCTTCCTTCTTTGGTGTATACATCAATCGTCTTATCATCAAGGAAATACCTTCATCTCCATAAATGACTTCTTCAGGTTCAACTTCATCTATGGACTCCTTATTCTCAAAATACGTCTCGTCTCTTTCGACGTCGTCATCATGTGTGGCTAGATTGACAGGTCTAATCTGACAATATTGATTTGAATAATAGCCTGTTTGGCCACAACGATCATATTTATTACCTCTTGGGACTGCATAAGGGTTGTTAGTGTTGTTGTTGGCTACTTCTCTTTACAGTCGAGTTGTTGGTTGGTTGTGAGAAGGAGTTGGTCTTACTGCTTCATCATGTGGTCTTGCCATGACCTTCACTTTGCTCAAATCAGATCTTTGTGATTGTGAAGAGGATTGTGAAGTTGTTTGATCATGATTGTACTTTTGTTGAGTTAAGTTTCAATTTTCAAAGCGAGTTGAATTGCGCTAGACAAGGTATTATGAGATTGTTTGAATACCTCGTCTTGTATGTTTGTACGAAGTCCATCAATGAATCTTGAAATCTTTTTACTTTCAAATTCGCGAATGTCGACTTGGGTAGATAGTTTGTGAAACTCAGTTACTAATGAACGTCTAATTGTGTACATTTATTATGGGATTAGATCATCATTATACACTTAGAGTTTCACTAAATTCCCTAATTTAAAACACTTTTGTAGACATAGGCATAAAAGTAAGAATTACCTCCGATTTGTGCTAAATATTTGTTTCTACGCGGGTTTCGTAAAATAGGTACAGATTCTAAACTACATGGGGTTTTTATCCAATTCTTGAACTCATAGATTTTGGACTCAATTATTCACTAAGTCCAATTCACAAGATCTGCTCAAATTATTTTGAAATGGGTCTCAAATAGACAAAATTATAAATTGGACTGCACTTACGTTTAGCCCGACACCCTTTATTATTGGCCCATTCTAACCTCATTACAATCTCAATTGGAGTGATTCTTGATGCTATGGACACGTACACAAAATTATCTAGATGATTTGTTCTTTAAAAAAATTTAAAAAAAGCAAAAATCTGGGTAAAACTATCAGATCTTCCACATGAGAAGATCAGCAACCGATTTTGACTCAGCAGAACCTAACTTCACCAATTTTTCTATAAGTCAAGAAATACATCTCCAATGGATGCAATTTTGATGGCATACGACTTCTAAGAGATAAGGTTCAAGTTTTCTTCTTTGATCAAGACATTTCTCGTCCAAATTCATAAAGTGTCAGATACATCTTTGGGAGAGACTGAATCTGCCAAAACAAGTTGCCAACTTGCTCTTATCCTTAGTTTACAAATTTGACTTTGTATTTCTAAATTTTCCTATAAATAGATGCTTAAGCTAGGCTTAGGAGGCATCTTGGTTTTATAAACTAGATCACTCTCTTTTATTCTCCTCTTGTTATTCATGATATTTTAATCTTGCTTTGCCTTCAAAGAAGTAAGTGTTTTATGTTTATAGTTATGTTCATATTGTGTTCATACTTGTTGTTCTTCTTCATCATGTTTACTTAATCTTGCATGTTGCTAAGGTGAAACGGTGAATCTCTTGGGAAAAGGATAGGTATAATCTAAATTCTAAGTAGACTTCATTGTTTATATCCTTTAATCATTGTTATATATGTGCTATTTAATTTTCTTAATCAATCTTAATACCCTCCTTTTCAAGTGGTGGGTTTTGATTCATTGTTGTCAACCTTTAGTACAATAAATACGTAATTCCTTTTGTACTGGTTGTGCTAGGAAGGAATTTTGATTTGTTGTAGATATAAGGTGGCACCATGAATGCTTGACCACATTTACAAGCATTGGGCGTTATCAAAGAAGGTAATTAAGAAAACTAATCTAATCACATAAATAACTAATAATGAACTTTTAATGATTAATCTTCTGATTGGAACCTCTGTTGTATATGGATTCCAATTGAGTGATAAAATATCTTAGGTTATACTTATTTGATGTACCCAAGAGTGGATCCCCTAATCTTAGCAACTGTTTAATTCTGCAACTGTTTAATTCTGCAACTTTATATCGTTATATTTTTGTCATTTTTTTTATATTGTCATAATCATCCTACAACATACTTTCTTCTATCATCTTTATTCCTGTAATATATGTGTTATGATCTTGTATTATTCACTAACCTTCCTGTGGATCGACCTCGGTCTTACCGAGTAATTTATTACTTTGACACTCCTGCACTTGGGAAAAGACTTCATTAATTTGAATCAGTCAAGTTTTTGGCGCCGCTACCGGGGAGGTAAAGTTTATTCTACAAGCCATAATTTTATTTATTTTTATTTTAATTTTCTTCTCATCTCTTTCCTTCTTCATTTTCTTTCTTAGTGATAAAATGAAAATATCCTTTTTTTTTTTATTTGTATGAATGTTTGGTCACGCTCATCAAGTGGTAGACTTATTAGGAAGCCTTTATTTTCTCTTAAAAACATAGCCGAAAATTAAATTGACCAAGGAGATAATTATTCTGTACATAATGACCAAGATAGACCTAGGGCACTAAGAGACCACATGAATCCCACAAGAATAGGTGCATCCTCATATTTAGTTTTTTCTCCTAATGCATCTCATTTCAATTTCAAGCCCGGTATAATTCAACTTTTACCAACTTTTCATGGTTTAGATTCAAAAAATCTATATTTACATTTAAGGGAATTTGAAGAGGTGTGTAATACTTATAATGACCAAAATTGTAGCATGAACACTATTAGACTTAAGCTTTTTCCTTTTCATTAAGAGATAAAGCTAAAACGTGGCTACAAAATCTTAGGTCGGGTTCCATTGGTTCTTCAGATGAAATGCAACAACAGTTTTTAAAAAAGTTTTTCCCTCCTCACCGAACAAATTCTTTCAAAAGACAAATCACCACTTTCACTCAAAAATAAGGAGAAACATTTTACCAGTGTTGGGATAGGTATAAAGAATTACTTAATACTTGTCCTCGCCATGATTTTGAAACGTGGAGATTAGTATCACATTTTTATGAGGGACTAACACCTAGAGATAGGCAAATGGTCGAAATTATGTGTAATGGTACTTTTGAAGATAAAGATCCCAATGAGGCAATTGAATACTTAGACTTACTAGCTAAAAATTCACAAAATTGGGACACTCTGGGAACTTTTGAGGCACCTACCAAAACTTAACCCTCTGTATCTAGTGGAGGCATGTATAACCTTAGGGAAGATCACGAGTTCCAAGCCAAACTTGCATCCTTAACTAGAAAGCTGAGGCACTTGAAATGAAAAAGAGTGGTCAAGTGAAATCTGTGCAAGAAATTGTATGCCATATTTGCGAAACTAATGATCACTCAACTAATGACTGTCCAACTTTGCCTTCTTTTAAGGAATGTCTTCATGAATAAGTTAATGTCTTAAACACATTCAAAAGACCAAATCCTAATCCATATTCTCAAACATATAATCCTGGTTGGAGAAATAACCCAAATTTTAGTTGGTGGAATGATAATCATGCACAATCTTCACAACCATCATTTCATGCACAACAAAATATTCAAAATCCTCAAGGTTATGCACCTTACATACCTCCTCTTAGGAAAATTTTTGAAGAAACATTGCATTCATTCATTGAAAAGTAAGAGTCTATCAATACTCAAAATACCCAAACTATGGCAAATTTGAAAGATACTCTTGCAAAATTTTCATATGCTCTTCAAATTAAAGAGAAAGCTAAGTTTCCCTCTCAACCATAGCAAAACCACAAGGGACAATTTAATTCACATGCAGGATCCTCTAGAGGCCAACCTATGGATCAAGTCAAATCAATCATGACTCTTCGTAGTGGTAAGATTGTTGAAAAATCTATTCTTGAACCTTGTGAGAAAGATGATGAATCAAACTCCAAAGGTAAGGAAGAGGTTAAACGTATACCCTCTGAAGAAAAGATTGAATCCTCTCATCCTCTCCCATTTCCTCATGCTTTGAATAATTCAAGGAAAGTGAATCACAATCCTGAAATTTTTGAAATCTTCAAATAGGTAAAAATCAATATCCCTTTATTGGATGCTATTAAATATATACCATCTTATGCTAAATTCTTGAAGGACTTGTATACTGTGAAAAGAAAATTGAACGTGAAAAAGAGAGCTTTTCTAGCCGAACAAGTAAGTTCAATACTTCAAAACAATAATAGTTTGAAATATAAAGACCCTGGTTGTCCTACAATTTCATGTGTTATTGGTGAACAAAAAATTGAACAAGCCTTACTTGATCTTGGAGCTAGTGTGAATTTACTTCCATATTTAGTTTATCAAAAACTCAATCTAGGTGAGTTAAAATCAACTTCTGTCACTCTTTTGCTTACCGATAGATCAGTTAAAATCTCAAGAGGAATAGTGGAAGATGTGTTAGTTCAAGTTGATAAATTCATATATCCTGTGGATTTTATTGTCTTGGATATACAACCTATTGAGGTAAGTAATCCAATTCCTGTTATTTTGAGACGACCATTTCTAGCAACTTCTAATGCTTTGATTAATTGTAGGAATGGAGTGATGAAGCTTTCATTTGGGAACATGACACTTGAACTTAATATTTTCAA
>JXTB01000494.1:194762-244087 GCA_002914805.1 Parasponia andersonii
GTTTCATCCCCCAAGACAGTGTTGATTCAAATTCGTAAGCATTGTCTCTAGATTCTGTAATCTTCTATCAAGTGCACCCACAGACTCCTTTGTTGCGAACTCTTCCATAGTGGGGTTTTGTTAGCTAGACTCTCCATCCGACATCCCTTTTTTTTTACTTTTTAATTTTTTTTTTGCTTTTATAGGAAAGAAAATAGTGCAAACTTTTAAAAGTAAAGAAAAATAGAATTACTTTTTATTTTTTTTACTTTTTATTTTTTTTTTGTTTTGCTTTTATAGGAAAGAAAATAATACAAACTCTTAAAAGTAAAGAAAAATATAACTCTCAAAAATCTAAACAATAAAAAAAATAAAGCTTACAAAAATGTATATATTACCTTAAAGAAATTAAGCAAGTTCTCCAAGGAGGAAACTTTGATATACGCCTCTTTTTTTTTGGAAACAAAGATAGTGTATGGAAGAGTTATATGTGTATGTATGGTAAATAATTGTTGTAGGAAGGTGATGGTAAGGATTAGATAACGAAGGTGATGATAAAATAAGGAGACTTTTTTGATGGAAATAGTGTAGGGTGACAGTAACGGAAAAGCTCTGTCTGATACAGAGGCAGGCTATAGTACCAATTGACGCAGCAGGTCGCTAGATTTCGCTCTAACTTGTATTCTCACAATGAGAAAAGAAATAAGCAAAATTCTCAAAGAGAATTTAGAAGAGAAAACTAAGATTTGATTGAAGATTGGATGATTACAACTCTTGCTAATGAAGGCAATTTATACAAGTTTAAGATTAATCTAAACCATCCAATAAAATAATTCTAAGAAATTTACAACCATACACCTAGCATCTACCAACCAAACATACTTAAATTATTCACCTAACATACTTCAAATAAACAAATTATTCACCTAACACACTTCAAATAAAATTTTTTTTCACCTAACACACTTCAAATAAACAAGCTAAATAATCTAACACATTTCGAATAAATAAATCTACAATACCTAATACACAAAAGCATTCTACCAACCAATGAAATGTTCATTAGATTGAGTTTTGGAATTTTGGTCCTTAGATTTGGGTCATGGATTTGGTTATGGGCTGCTACATCATTTATTTCCTTTTAAAAGACAGCGCCTATCAACTGAGCGCTTGCCATAAAAATGTGTGAGTAGCGCTGACACATGATTATATATTATTTTTTAATTTTATTAACTATTATTTGTTTTAACTTTTTTAGATTAAAGTATTTGTTTTTTTATTTTCTCTTTCAGTCTTTTTTAGCCAATTTTTTTCCTCATTTTCAGTTTCTTTTTTCGGCTAATTTAAAATTTTCTTTTAGTTATCTGCTTTTTTAGTTTAACAGATCATAAAAATTTTGATCGATTATCGCATATTCTTTCCATAAATTTTTTATAGAGACTTTGATTAATATTTTGAAGCAACAGATGTGAAAACCCACAAAATAAATTATTTTCTCATTTAGTTTTTTTTGTTCCTTTTGGTAATTTTTAGCCTTTTTTTTATTGATTGTCTTTTTATCTTATATGACATATATATATATATATACATATATATATATATATGATTTAAACAATGAAACAATAGATGTTAAAACCCAAAATACTAAAAGGCAAAAAGGTACTTTCCCACATTTTCATATTTAAAATTTGTGGAAATTGGTTAAATATGAATTGGGATTTAATTGATAGAATTTTTGGAGGTTGTGGCCAAGAAGAAATGAAAAGGGTCTTAAATGAAGAGTTTTGAAGTTATGGGCAATTGGATTTTTAAATAGATGTGACTGCCTATTGACCTTGGGCCACGTGGGTCACTTAGCCCATTTCCTCTCTCTCTCTAATGATGCTAGTAATGGCAGAAATCGACTATTTTGAAAAATGACCTTCTGGCCATCTTTAACTATCGTCAGACTCGTGATCCGAATCAACATTCTCAAAAATGTCCCCTGTTAGTGCCTCACCACCTGCAATGGTCCAAATTGCCAGTGCCAGCGAAGAATATCTGTGGAGGAGAAATCATCACTAATGACTATTCTAACTCATGACTATAGCTATAAATATGAGCGGCCCGCCCTAGCCTGTTCGGGTCTGAGGAGAAATTCGGGCCGGGCCGGGAATAGAAGCGGGCTGGGCCGGGAATAGAAGCGGGCCGGGCCGGGCTGGCCCGCAAAGCATTTTTGAAGGCCCTGTCCGGCCTGGTAGCCCGCAGGGCCAAAGTTCTGAGCTGGGCTAAATCTGAGCCAAATCCGATCCGGTCCGGTAATATTTAAAAAAAAATGAGAAAATGGAAAAATAAATAGAAACATTAATCTTTTTCAATAAAAAAAATAAAATTACTAGTTGCATACTTACTTATTTAGTAAAATAAATAACTAAAATTAATGCGACAAAATTTTAAAAATAGAAGGGAAAAAAAAAGTGTGCGGGCCACTAGCTTGGCCCAGCCTAGCCCGGCCCGTTGGGCCCGGCCCAAATTTACAGGTATACTCATGACCTCAAACTAGGCTTTTTTAACTCCTCTTGACCGGGGAACCTTGTGATAAGTGTGTCACGACTCAAATTGGCTCTTTTGATTTTGACTATATCGAGTTATTTTATTGCTTAAGTGAATAATGAATTTTTAATGGATTGTCAAATTATTGTCATATTTGATTGGATTCACAAAAATACTAAAAATGACATATATAATGATCATCATTGCAGCCAAGAAGGAGTAAATTGAAATCGGATGGCTTTGATTTTGTCTCTTGTTGTATGTCATGAGTAAGGTTTCTGCTCGAGATCAAATAAGGCAACATATATAGCATTTTTAGTTATTTTGGATACAAAAAAATGCAACTGTGATATCAGAATTATCATTCGAGGCTCTGTTAGAAAAATGACCATTCAAAGTGAGTAATCGATGACTCAAAATCGGCTTTCAACTCTTTAGCTGACCATCGAGGGTACCATGAGTACCCCAATAGTCGTGTGACATTACTTTTGTGAGATAGAGATTCACTTACTTTGTTTTATACAATTTCTGTATAAAAACCAACGATGTTGTATAATATAGAAAATGTGAATATTTTAATTGTTTTTGAATATTTTGACAGAATTTGGTAATATATTATATATGATATTGCTTTACAATCTTTTATGTGAAGATTATATTTTTTGTATATCAATATTATAGTCATTATGCTGACAATATTTCTAAAAAATAAAAATAACTATTTTTTTTAAAACGAGAGCATTTTTTGAATACTAGACCACTATTTGGTTGTTTTCACATATTAGTTTATATCGCACGTGTTAGAGAATAACATATGAGTACCATATTGTTATCATGGGTTTACTGATGGTGCTGTGTCTCACTATCACACTACTACAGAAAAATATTTTCCACATCACTTATGAAGCAACATTGTAGAGAAACCACGTTGTTTGATAAGCGATATAGAAACAAGTGAGATGGTAGCCCCATGTCATGCCACATCGCTTATAAAGCGACATGGTATACTGATCTACTATGTCACTTATATAGGCAGTGAGATAATAGGCCAAAACATCTATAAATTATAAGTTAATTCTACCACGTCACTTTTTAGGAAAAACTAGGTCACTTCCCTAAAAAAGTGATGTGATATATACTATGTAGTTCATATCGCACGTGTTATAGTATGACATATGAGTACCATGTTAGTATCATGGGTCTACCGATGGTGCTATACCTTACTATCACACTACTACAAAAAAATGTCTTCTACGTCACTTATAGAGCAACATTGTAGAGAAACCACATCGCTTGATAAGCGATGTGGAAATAGGTGAGATGGTAGCCCTACATCGCTTAAAAAATGACGTGGTATGCTGTCTACTATGTCGCTTGTATAGAAAGTGAGATGGTAGGCCAAAACATCAGTAAATTGTCAGTTATAAGGATCCTATCACATTATTTTTTGAGGAAAACCATGTCACTCTCCCAAAAAATAATGTGGTATGTACTATGCAGTTCATATCATACTTGCTATAGAATGACATATGAGCACCGTGCTAATATCATAGGTTTACCAGTGGTGCTGTGTTCCACTATCACACTACTATAGAAAAACATCTTCCACGATACTTGTAGGGCAACATTGTAGAGTAACTATGTCACTCGATAAGTGACATAGAAACAGGTGTGATTGTAGCCCTATGTCATGCCACATTACTTAAAAAGTGACATAGTACACTGGTCTACTATGTTGCTTGTATAGAAAGTGAGATGGTAGGTCAAAACATCTATAGATTATCAGTTATAAGGATCTTACCACGTCACTTTTTGGGGAAAACTACGTCACTCCCCCTAAAAGTGACCTGGTATGTACTATGTATAGCATCACTTTTTTATAAAGCGTCGTGGTAGGGGTAATTTTTTCTTGCATGCTCGGTGTAGGTCACAGTGTCCCAGTTAATATTTTCCAAGAAGATCTTGAACACCCTATGCGTTTCCTTCTAGATTAGACTACTAATACATTTCACACTACCTTTATGAGTGAACATTGAATCGCCAGCTTTGTGATCATTTGCCCAAACCCTTATGGCTTTGTGATCTGTGGAGCACCTTATAGTGTTTTTGCTCCTCTCTTGCTCAAACCCTTGCCTCCTTTTCCACACATTGATATTGTCGATGACTACCTGAAACTTCAAGAATTTGCACATAGAAAAGGACCAAAAGATCAGAAAAGACTTGTATAGAATTTCTCAAAGACACAAAAATGGAAGAAACTAAAAGAATGAGAGAGATATCTGAAAATTCAAAATAGATAGAGTTTAAATGACAGGGTACTAAAAATTTTAGATTTTTTCTAATTGGGATTGGGGGGACAATTTAGCGGAATTGATCATTTTGAATAAATAGTGGTGATGGATTATTTTTTCGGTGTGGACTGATGACTTAGCTAGTTGAAGAAAAATGTTTTGTGGCCAGAACTTATATAAGTCCCCTATATACCACATCACTTTTTCAGAAAGCAACATGGCATTAAATTCGATAATATACTACGTAGTTTTCTACAAAGGTAATGTGGTCCGTGGCCAAATCATGTCACGCGCTACGTAAGTGATGTGAAAAAACCTGTAATTACATCACTTTTAAATGATATGATGTGGGAGTTTAACCACGTCACTTTCTTCAAAGAATGGCATGGTTCAAGTGACATCGTTTGTCTCTTTTTTAGTAGTGTTGGTGTAAAGCCTATACACCTACGTAGAAATTTCTTTTGATTACCTCCCATTTGGTAGGCATAAGCAATACGGTTGCTCTTTTAGGTTTAGTAGGTGACACATAGGTGTCTCTTCTAGGTATGAGATTAGATGTTAGGCAGGTTGTGCTACACACATATTACCAGTACTCTGGTTTCCATGATAAAACGATGTGAACTCAAGGATTAGGTTGGTTTATACTATGTGCTTATGAGTTGGTATTGATTTTACGATTATGTTTTTATATTTATATGCATAGATTTCTGATTTTATAAATATTATATATATCTATATATTTATACAAACTTATTTTAGATTAAACTAAATGTGTAGGTACTTTCCATCACCAAAAGGTTTTCAAATAAGGTAATTGTTTACCTACTGGGTATTGTATACTTACGCTCTACTTTCCTCTTCAAGTGGTATCTAATGCGAGCTTGGTGATTAAGTAGTTGATTAAGAAGCTATTTTCTATAGTAGTTCGCATCTTGGTAAATGCTAGAAGCATTTGGACTCAAGTTAGTATTGTTAACTTTGGATTAAGTAAAATTGTGTAGCATTAACCAAGAATACTACTTGAATTATGTTTGAAAACTCCAGGTATACTATGTTAGTATTTGACACTTACATGTGGATGACAAATGTATGGGCTTGAAGTTAATTTAGTCTATATTTAATAGTGAATGCACACTGTGGGATAAGTTCCATAGTTAGAAATTCGAATATTTTTTCAAATGGATTATTTTATAAATTTAAAATTTTTTAAAATTTTTTATAACAAATCAAGGAATTCACAAATTAAATGAAATTCACATTCTTCCTGTAACCCAAAGTTTGGCTCGTGAAACATATTTACTACTTAAGCGTAATTTCCACTAATAGCTGTAAAGTTCATTTTCTGAACTTTCATGTGCTTATGAAAAAACCTTTTCAATATTTAATGTATACAAAAAAGAATTTTGGTGAGGGTAATTTTGATATTTATTTTTAATGGTTATTTAATTGGGTCATTTAGTTATAATTTTTAATAGAGACATTTATAAATTGGATGGCTTTATTGCCACACCATTATTTTCTCACCCTACTTCCTTTCTAATTAATAAACCCCTCATAAAATTTTAAATTTTTGGAATTTCATTTCACACGCCTCCAAATTATTCATTAAGTACAGAAATGCTCGTTAGAAAATATTTTTCAAAACATTTCTATTGTGACCTCCTAATACTTTAGTATTCATTAATTTTGAAAATTAACTTTTGTAATCTCCACTTTTATACTTTTATTGGATTCTTCAAGATTTTGATATATGTTGCTCATATGATGAATGGTTAACAAAGAAAATAAAGACTAAGTTTTTTGTTTTTGATAAAAAATATTATTAACAATAAATAAAATCAATAGCAAAATGAACTGTTGGAGCAGTTTCTCACCAGCCGTTCATGTGTCTCTGAACCGCTGATTATGTATTCTCCAACTGTCCATGTGTCCTCGCTACCCTAGAGTACTCTGAACTTCAAGTAGGGTCGGAGAGGCGAGGGTGGCTACCTACAAAGACTCTCCGATTCTTAAGTCAGTAATTTATCTTTGATTCTTGGTAGCAAGGAATTTAGTTCTATATGATTATCTATTTGTTTCCTGCTCATAAGCTCTTATATATACTTTTTTCTGTAAGAGTACATGCCCCTATTGGGAACACATGGCTCATATATATATATAATCCTGAGATTGTGATCCATACGGGTCTCAATCTCAGGACTGAGTACCTTTCACCTCAAAATTTTCCCAGAGGTCACGGGCCGAGATTACCGTGATCTTCTCTGTATTGTTATAGCCTGGTTTCTGCCGCCTCCTATGGCTTGAATCTGTCAGGGGTGAGATTTGGACAAATCACCGTTCTGTCAGGGCGGATTACTCCTTGCGTCCACCTCTCACAGATCGCATTGAATGCTCTGTCTGGGTCTGGAGTTGTGAATTGTTCTCCATTGTATTCTGGTGGAAGACCCTTGAGGCTTCTGACCCCCCAGTTGTCGAGGTAAGGGGCAGACTAGGCTGGGCCTGTCCAGGGTCTGTGACGGGCTCGGCCCTAACCTCGGGCAGTCCAATGGCCGATTTGGTATCACGTCTGACCCGCGTGGCCTTTAGCTGATCACTCTTGACAGCTATCGAATGGTAGGCCCCATTTGTGACCTATTCCACCACTTAATCATCCATGTGGTGTATGGTTTGGGAACGGGTCCCAAAACTACCCCCATTTCTCTACTTGATGGACTCCTATCCATCAAGTGGGGAAATCGTTTCTCTGTTCCTCCAATCTGGGGGATGCACGTGGTTCCCCCCTTATCGATGCGGAGGCACGCCATCCCATATCACGAAATCTGTTTGAATTTTGAAGTTTCGACTGTTCAGTCTCCCTTCTTCTTCCCTTTTCCAGAAAAACTCTTCGGCTCTCCCTCTATAAAAGCCGTAATTGCGTTCATTTGCCACTTTACTAAAATGTTCAATCATTCTAGCCTCATAAAATCCTAGGGTTTCAGCTTCCTTCCCCTCTAGAGACTTCTACTCTTTCAGTTGGATTCAGAACAATGGCTTCAAGTCAAAACCAGGAATTGCACCTCGTCGTGGATTCAGAGCTAGATTCATTAAGGAGGCAGCTCTGCCTCCCTAGAGGAGTGATGCTACAATGGGTAAAGGGCCCTACAGAATGGTATCTTCATCCTTGTGCCCCTAAGGGTTCCATCATCCTGGGCAGAATGTATCTGGATTGTCTGCGATTCCCCCTTCCTCCCTTGGTCCACCAATTTTTCTCTTTGACGGGATCCACCCGATGTAATTAAACACAAATGGGGTCATTATTCTGATGGGGTTTCCGCCCTGTCAGTAATCTATAATTTGTATATTGACCTGGAGGTAGTCTTTTATGCTTACAAGCTTACCCTTATCCCCAAGAAGAGTTCCTATCTCACTTTTTACCTCCGACCGCTGCCGGGACGTCATATCTTCTGGGGTCTACCGAGGTTAGATAAATAATAGGACTCCCATACCAAGCTATACACCATTGGAGGGGCGTGGTGCTCCCTTTTGGTGAATGGAGAGCATTTCCAAGTTCCCTAAACTTTCCTGTAGAGTAAGTGTTAGGTCGTGATTTTTGGGTCTGCGCCTTCTCCCTATGTTATTGCTCATGTTATTTTTGCTTGTGCAGCCTCAGCAGAAGAGAACAGGTTTGAGCCACATTTGTCGGCAGGGCGACTAAAAGACCTGGAGGGGATCATCATCTTTGGATCTTCTGGGGATTGCAGGCACATCCAGGCCATCCTCAACCCCCTAACAATGAACATGATGCCCAGGATGGTTTCATACCTCCCATTCCCTTTGGATACCTGGGTCATCACAAAACACATGCGGAGCCGACTCAATGCTTCTGCCCTAAACCGATTCCGCCAGGATGAACATGACTGGATCGCCATGGTGGGTCGGTAGGTTACGGCTTCAAGCCAGTTGGCGAGAACCAACGATCTGGTGGCACCATCCAACCACGAGCTCGAGGAGGCCGTGAGGCTTGTGGCCGAGGAGTGCATCAGGCTCTGCAAGGAGGAAACCGCCTCCCCCAAGAGGGCTAGGGGTAAGTTCATTTTCGCATCCTTGAGCCTTGTGGGTCGGATTGTGGTCGTGAACTAAACATGTTATTTATTCTTCGCAGGTTCTGAGACAGGCCCATCGGCTAACCCCTTACCCGTCAAAGGGGGAGCTGCGGCACATAAGGCTCGCACCAAGGCACCCGCTGGCCGGTGTCTCGTGGTGCTTTCAGGAGGTGAAATGCCAGCGGTCCCCTGCTCTGACGTAGGTGGACCTCCATCTGGGGGACCGGCTGCCACACGGATCGTGCATGGGGAAGAGATGACACCGAGTCCAGCTGGGGGGTCTGCTGCAGCAATCTCGTCTACCCCTGACTCTGGTCCGAAATCGAGTGCTGTTAGCCTTGGTGGAGAGATCGCCGAGCTCAGTGGGGGGGCTCCGAGATTGAAATCTAGACTATCCTCCCCTCCCCCAGTCCCCACAAAGTAGCAACGCGAGATCGGCTCATCCAACAAAGAAGAGGGCCAGGTGGAGAAGAGGGACAAGGTTGCCCCCTTGTCTGACAATGATGACGACGGGGCGACCCTGACCCTTCTAAGGAGAAAAAGGTCAGTGCGCAGCGGCCTGCCCAGAGGAGATGCACCACCTGCCTCTGTGGCCGATAGCGCTCCTGATGGCATCAGATTTCCCTCCGTCCCTGCCACCATTGCCTCAGAGGTGTGTCCGGCAGGCGGAGAAGGTGCCCTCACGGCTAGCCGGGTTGGGCCATGTTCCCCTGGCGCGAGCTTCGCTCAAAGAGAGGGTCCAGCTTTAGAGCCGGAGCTGGAGGTGCTCTCTCTGGAGAATTTTGAGCTGGTCACCAAGCGTACATTCGCACAGGTTTGGTCCATTTGGTTGCTTCTATATTTCTCAGCACCCTTGCTAAACGCTGACCCTCCCTTTTTTTTTGTCTAACCTATGGCTGGCCACCATCCAGTCTTTCCACTCCTCTCACGTCAGGGATTTGACCAAAGAGCTGAGTTCCTGCTCTGCACTGGTTGAGCGCAGTGAGGCCGCCCTTGACAAATTGAGGTCTGACTTTGACTTATATCGGAGCTTCGAGGAGGCGAGGGTCAGCAGTGTGGTGGCTCACGCTCTGAGTGTCGAGAGGGCTAGACGCGAGGAGCTTGCTGCGAGACTGGCTGAGGCGGAGGCTGACAAACTTGCCCACACCAAGGCTGCTAGACTGGCCCAGCACGAGCTAAGGGTCAAAGAATAAGAGTTGCAGAGCGCCGGGGCAGAGATGGGGTTGGCCTTCATCGCTCGTGACAGGGCTGTTGAGGACGCCAAGGATGCGAGAAAAGTCGAGGTGTCAGCCAAGCTAGAGGCCCATTCTCTGCAATGCAGGCTTGACCAGTCCAATGAGGTAAATCGATATCTTTTCCTGGATCACAAAAATTTGATCGGTGCTCATGTGGAGATGTCTCGCACATACGGCGAGGATCTTGCCGGTATTAACACTTTTTTGGTTGACTTATCGTAGCGGTAGGCAGAGCTCAGGTTGGCGGCATTGAAAGATAAGTTGGCGGACGTGGAGAAATTAAAAACAAGGTACCAGAAGCAAGTGGACGCCTGGATTGGCCACGCTCCTATGGCCGGAGATAACTAGGGTCTCTAACTATGTATATTTGTAAAGCTGACCTTCGTTGTAATCCTTCGTTTTCTTTGTTGACCACGTTTGACCGTCTGTATAAATAATTGTATGGGCTCAATTTCGGACTATTATTGAGTCTTCCTCGGGTCATGACTGCCAAGATTAGTTCCAGAGATAGGGGTGCAAGTTTTGACTCATCCAGTTTCATGGAAGCATAACTCTTGTTATAAATTGTTTTGGTAGAGTTCGACCCACGCGTGTGGCTGGACTTTTCTGACACCAAATGAGACCATGCTCGGAACCAGCTCCAGGGATTGGTCAAGCATTGTTTGGACCCATCATTGCAAAGGAGAATGCCTGGACTCGGCTCTTACTGGGAGCAAACAGGGCACTATCACTCCGACGTCTCCTTAAGAGTCCGTTCTAGACCTGCATCCCGTAAGTAGGGTTTATAACTGCACACCACTATCAACCGCGCGCTTTGTATTTTTAGGACATAATAAACTGGATTTAATCTTAATTTTTGTTTTCACTTTTTGTTTGGCACTGGACTACTTCCAACGGGTAGACTCCAAATCCATTCACACCCTGATCACGCGTAAATAAATCATTCCCCGGATAGATCTTGCTTTCCTTTAGCTCTTCGTGTAGCCAAAACATTCCTTAGGGAGGGTCCACTTCAAATAGGTGCATTCCGACCCTGCTGTCTTTTAGCTCTTCATTTTCTCGGGTCATCGATGAGTGACGTGACTCCCATAGTGCGAGCATTTCTAAGGTCTGTAGGCAAGTTTTTGGTTGCACAGCAGTTTTCCTCTTCGCACATTTTCTCTGGTCGTCGACGAGCGACGTGACTCCCATAGTACGAGCATTTTTTAGGTCTGCTGGCAAGTTTTTGGTTGCACAGCAGTTTCCTCTTCGCACATTTTCTCTGGTCATCGACGAGCGACGTGACTCCCATAGTGCGAGTATTTTAGAGATCTGCTGGTAAGTTTTTGGTTGCACAGCAGTTTCCTCTTCGCACATTTTCTCGGGTCGTCGATGAGCGACGTGACTCCCATAGTGCGAACATTTATGATGTCTGCTGGCAAGCTTTTGGTTGCACAACAGTTTCCTCTTTGAACATTTTCTTAGGTCATCGACAAGCGATGTGACTCCTATAGCACAAGCATTTCTGAGGTCTGCTGGCAAGTTTTAGGTTACACAAGAGTTGCCTCTTCGTAAGTTTTCTCGGGTCGTCGACGAGCAATGTGACTCCCATAGTACGAGCATTTTTGAGGTCTACTGGCAAGTTTTTGGTTACAACACAGTTTCCTCTTCGCACATTTTCTTGGGTCATCGACGAGCGACGTGACTCCCATAGTGCGAGCATTTTTGATTGCATGAGTAGTGCGTATGATCTGCAACTGTGGAGGACCCGTTCCGCGGTAACCTGGTATGATCTTTTGCCTGTGTAAACAAAACGTTGGGTCTACCACTGTGGGCAGACCCTCTTCCGTAGCAACCTGGTGTGATCTTTCGCCTGCATAAACAAAACATTGGGTCTGCCATTGAGGGCAGACCCTTTTCCGTGTGGCAGAAGACCTGACCTGTTTCGGAATTAAGCTTCATAATAATATAAGCGTTGACATGGGTCTCATGCATGAATAGTGTGTGGGGTCTGCCACTGTGGGCAGACCCTTTTCCCATAGCGACCCAAAATATAAGTCCATGCGGCAAAAAGATAACTCGACCCATTTTGGATTTAAGCTTTTCAACAATAAAGGCATTCACATGGTCTTACATCATATGTGTGTGTCTTACACGTGATATTTTTTCAAGTGCTGAGCATTCCACGTGTTCGACAGATTTTTCCCTGTCCTTAGTTCCTTCAGGATATACGCACCATTGTCGAGCAATTTTGTCACCTTATAAGTAGTTTCACAGTAGTTTCCTCATAAAAAGGCATTCACAGCAGTTTACTCTTCGCACATTTTCTCAGGTCGTCGACGAGCGACGTGACTCCCATAGTGCGAGCATTTCTGAGGTCTGCTGGCAAGTTTTTGGTTGCACAACAGTTTTCTTCTTCGCACATTTTCTCAGGTCGTCGACGAGAGACATGACTCCCATAGTATGAGCATTTTTTAGGTCTGCTGGTAAGTTTTTTGTTGCACAGCAGTTTCCTCTTCGCACGTTTTCTTAGGTCATCGACGAGCAATGTGACTCCTATAGTGCGAGCATTTTTGAGATCTGCTGGGAAGTTTTTGGTTGCACAGCAGTTTCCTCTTCGCACATTTTCTCGGGTCGTCGATGAGCAACGTGACTCCCATAGTGCGAGCATTTCTAATGTCTGCTAGCAAGTTTTTGGTTACACAGCAGTTTCTTCTTTGAACATTTTCTCGGGCCATCGACAAGCGACATGACTCTTATAGCACGAGCATTTCTGAGGTCTACTGGCAAGTTTTAGGTTGCACAGCAGTTGCGTCTTCGTACGTTTTCTCGGGTCGTCGACGAGCGACGTGACTACCATAGTACGAGCATTTTGAGGTCTACTGGTAAGTTTTTGGTTACACAACAGTTTCCTCTTGCCACGTTTTCTCGGGTCGTCGACGAGCGATGTGACTCCCATAGTGCGAGCGTTTTTGATTGCGTGAGTAGTGCGTATGATCTGCAACTATGGAGGACCTGTTCCGTGGCAACTTGGTATGATCTTTTGCCTGCGTAAACAAAACATGGCAGACCCTCTTCCGTAGCAACCTGGTGTGATCTTTCGCCTGTGCAAACAAAATGTTGGGTCTGCCACTATGGGCAGACCCTTTTCCGTGTGGCAGAAGACCTGACCTGTTTCGGAATTAAGCTTCATAATAATATAAGCGTTCACATGGGTCTCATGTGTGAATAGTGTGTGGGGTCTGCCACTATGGGCAAACCCTTTTACCATAGCGACCCAAAAGATAAGTCCATAGAGCAAAAAGATAACTCGACCCGTTTTGGATTTAAGCTTTTCAACAATATAGGCATTCACATGGTCTTACATCATATGTGTGTGTCTTACACGTGATATTTTTTCAAGTGCTGAGCATTCCACGTGTTCTATAGATTTTTCTCTGTCCTGAGTTCCTTCAGGATATATGCACCATTATCAAGCGCTTTGGTCACCTCATAAGGTCCGATCCAATTGGAGTCCAGTTTTGAGGAATTCCCTGTTCTAACCTTCAGGACCCAATCCCTGGTGTTAAATCATCGGGCACTAATATTTTTTGCGTAGTAGGACCTAGCCTGCTAGTGGTATGAAGCCAGGTGGACCAGGGCCATGTTTCTCATTTTTTCCAGGAGGTCTGTGTTGCGGCTTAACTGACGTTCGTTTAAGGGGGCATCTTTTACCACTTCGGAGCAGACGGTCGGGAGGCCGACCTCGGTCGGGATCACAGCCTCTGATCCGTAGACCATGGCGAATGGCGTTCTCCTAGTAGACCTCTGCTCTGTGGTTCGATAGGCCTACACAACGGCCGGTAGTTCTTCTAACCACTTGCCTTTAGCCTCTTGTAAGTTCTATTTAATGTCGCTGAATATGGCTTTGTTCGTTGTCTCTGCCTGGCCGTTCCCCTGAGGGTAGTTCACGGAAAAGAAACTAAGCCTTATTTCATATAGCTCGCACAACTCCTTGAGTTTAGCATTTTAGAATTGCGTGCCATGATCAGCGTGTATCTCTTTAGGGATCCCGAATTGACAGATTATGTTCTTCCAGAAGAAGTTAATCTTGTCTGCCTTATTAACGATCGTGTAGGCTTCGGCCTCTACCCATTTGGTGAAGTAATCCGTGGCCAGCAGGACGTACCTCTTTCCTCCTGGACTTTTGGGGAGCTCTCCGACGATGTCCAGACCCCATTTGGCAAACAGCCAGGGAGTTATGTTCAAGTGAAGTACCTCCACGGGCAGGCGTTTCATTGGGGTGAACCTTTGGCATTTATCACGTTTCTTAACGAAGCGAGCCGCCTCTGTCATCATGTATGGCCAGAAGTACCCGGCCATTAGAGCCTTGTGGGCAAGGCTGTATCCGCCAAAGTGGTTGCCATATACTCCCTCGTGGATTTCCTCCATTAGTTTTTGTGCTTCGAGGGGACCTACACACCGTAGCATCGGACCTATTGTCGATATCCTGTATAATTGTTCACCCACCATCGGGTACTTGGTAGCTTTCAATCTGACTGACCTTGCTTCCCGGGGGTCTATAGGCAGGTTCCCCAACGTCAAATATTGTGTGATGTGTCTCATCCACCCTTCGTCAGCAGCTCTGGTTGTGAACACATGGTGTGCAGGGGTCTGCGAGGGGTTGTCCATGCTCCCACCTTCTAAGAGAACTTCTATGCTTCCAGCCGTACCCCCGATTGACGTACTCTTAGCTAGCTCGTTGGGTCTCTGGTTCATCTCCCTGGGGATCGGTTCGATATTGAAATTGCCAAAGTGAGCTTTTGCCCCCATTACCTTGGAGAAGTACCTGTGCAACCTCAGTTCTTTTACTTCGAAGTCTCCCCTGACCTGACCCGCAATCAACTGCGAGTCGGTCTTTACGGCGATGTCCTCCACTCTGAAGTGCAGTGCCAGCTCGAGGCCTTACAGTAGTGCCTCGTACTCCGCCTCATTATTAGTCACCTGGAAGTCGAGCCTCAATGCCTTCTCAACTCTGAGACCCATTGGGGTCTACAAGACTATCCCGATACCTGACCCTGAGGAATTCGTGGATCCATCCATGTAGAGCGTCCAGGCTGAAGGGGGCAAAGTTAAGACATCTGACACGGGTTATGCTACTCACTGAAGGATTCGATTTCTACCAGAAAATCCACCATGACCTGTTCTTTCTTTGCCACTCGAGGCCGATACTCGATATCCTATATTCCCAGCTCGATGGCCCATTTGGTCAGTCGTCCCGACAGGTCTGGCTTAGCCAAAATTTGACGGATGGGGAAATCCGTATATATACAGTGACCAGGTTGCCTCAAAGTACTGCCAGAGTTTCTTTTTAGCGTTGACCAGAGTGAGGACCAGCTTTTCTGCTACATTGTATCAGGTTTTGGCATCTAGGAGCATGTGGCTTATATAAAACACTGGTTTCTATTTTCTGTCTTCCTCGATCAATAGTACGGCACTGATCGCTATCTCGGACACTGCTAAATAGGCGTACAGGCGCTCCTCCTCTGCCAGGGAAGCTAGGATAGGTGGGTGACTCAGATACAACTTGAGATCTGTCAGTGCCCTGTGCTGTTCCTCCCCCAGATGATAGTAGAGCTTTTCTTCAAGCATTGGAAGAAAGGCTTGCATCGGTCGGACATCTTAGAAACGAATCGACTGAGAGCGGCTATCTTCCCGGCAAGCGTTAGACCTCCCGTATGGTCAAGTGTCTCTGCACATTCGCGATCGAGGTAGCTGGGTCGGGTTTGCCTCAATACCCCTCCTGCTCATGATATGCCCTAGAAATTGTCCAGATGATACCCTAAATGCACATTTCTTGGGATTCAAACACATCTGATGTTGCCTCAGAATCTGAAAACATTCGTCTAGGTGCCTCAGATGGTCTGAATCTTCCTTGCACTTCACGACCATATCTTCGATGTAGACCTCCATAGTCTTCCCTAACAGCCTGGTGAACATCTTATTCATGAACCTCTGGTAGGTTGCCCCCACATTCTTTAGGCCAAATGGCATATGCTTATAGTAGTATAGACCACGCTCCGTGATAAAAACCGTGTGGATCTGGTCTTTCATGTACAGGGGGATCTGGTTGAACTCGGAGTAGGCATCTAGAAAGCTCATTCGGTTGAATCCCACCGTCGCATCCACCATTTGGTCGATTCTTGGCAGGGGGAAGCTGTCCTTCGGGTAGGCCTTATTCAGGTTGGTGAAGTCTATGCAAATACGGTCGTCGCCGTTTTTCTTTTTCACTACTATCGGGTTAGAGACCCAACGCGGGTATACGTATTCCCTTATCAGACCGTTCTCCAGCAGCTTCTTTACCTCCTTGTTGATCGCCTTGTTAATCTTTGGTACGAACCTTCGGGATTTCTACCTGACTGAAGGGAAATGGGCATCTATGTTCAGCCAGTGTCAGGAATGTGCGGGGTCTATACCGGGCATGTCATTATGGGACCACGCGAAGATGTCCTCGTTCGGCTTCTGGAATCCCAACATCTCGTTCTTTTGCTCCTCAAGTAATAAGGCCCCGATTAGAATCACCTTCGCCAATTCTGCCTCTTTCAAAGGGACCACTACCAGCTCCTCGATTGTTGATTCTGGACTGTCAGACTCCTCTTCGATTCGCTTCATGTATGCCAGCAGGCGGTCCTTTGATTGCTATCCGCCCCCGGTTGCGGTGCTCGCACTTGCATCGGCTCCCCTCAGGGCGGCTGAAAAGCATTTCCTTGCAGAGGCTTGGTCTCCCTTGATGTCGATCGTGTAGGTACCATCCTTTGATAGACATCTTAAGACCTGGTGGAGGGTGGAAGCGACCCCATGCATGACGTGAATCCATCCCCTTCCCATGATGACGTTGAAGAAGGACTAGCAGTCAATGACGACGAAATCCACGTCCAAGTATCTCTCAGTAGTGCAGAAATTTAGGGTCACAATGCCCAAAAGGCAGACCTTCATGCTGTCGAAAGCGAACAGTGGCTGACAGGTCGGCCTGAGTGCGCTTCAATCCAGACCCATATTCTCAAATGTGCTGAGGAAAAGGATATCGATGCTGCTTCCACCGTCGACCAGGAACCTTCCGACCAATGCGGAGCCGATCTGTAGTTTAATCACCAAGGGATCATCGTGAGGCTGGCGTACCGTAGTTAAATCTTGCTGGGTGAAAACGATAGGGGCAGCAGAGGTGCAGCTTTCTCCCGACATCAAATGGTTGACGGAATGGCCCATCCCCCTCAAGCGCTTCACCCTTCCTTCAGTTCTTTTGAGGCATTTTTCCTTCTCTTCCTGATCCTGGGTCGGCTCTGGCCTGCCCATGATGGTTGGCACTATCCTCAGGGTCTACTCTCCTGATCCAGAGGCTTAGGTCTGCTTCTCTTTCTCAAGTCTGGTGACGTCTTCCAGCAGCTGGGCTCCGCCAGTCTTCACGTACTATTTCAACCTGCCAGCGTGGATCGCCATCATGACCTGTGCGTAAAGGTTACGGCAGTGGATGGTGTCGTGTCCGAAGTCTTTGTGGAACTTACAATACCTGTTCCTATTCTTCATATGCTCAGGGACGTGGTCTTTGAAAATGCCCCTGTCTTTATTTTGGAGGTAGATCACGTCGATCGGCATGTTGAGCTTATACTTCGGTAGAGGGTTGCGGGGCATCTTCCTTCTCTTGCCACCTTCTTGACTGTCTCGGCTAGGGGCTTCCTGCTTCAGAGCCGGCCCTTGACCCGGTGAGGGCCTCTTCACCCCCTGCAGGGATGAGGTTTGTACCGGTGCTGTTGTTATCGCGGCGGAGGTCTTGGGCACCTTCTGGTGGCTTTCCAGCACCCTGAATACCCATTCTGACTTCGCCTGGACATCCGCCATATCATACAGAAGATTCGAAAGGAGGTGGTTCGATTGAATTGATCCTGGCTGCAGGCCCCTGACGAATGAGCCTGTGGCTTGGACCAAGTCGGCATTATGGACCAGGGACATTATCTCAAGGAAATGCGAGAGGTACTCTCGTAGGGACTCATCTGCGGCCTACTCTAACAAGTCTAGGTCTCGCATGGTTTTTTGCTGTCTTCGGACACCCCCTTACTGCTTCAGGAAAAGTTTGCAGAAATCTTCAAATCCGTTTATGGATTTTTCCGCTACCTGCCTGAACCATAGCAGGGCTGGTCCCGCCAGGGTCGTAGAGGAGACTTTGCAGGTCATGGCCTCGTCCCTGGCTTCCTAGGCCATCTTCTGCTGAAAGTGGTATATGTGGTCGAGGGGGTCGGTTTTCCCCCCTAATGGCCTGAAGGTCAGGGTCGTGAAGTCCCTCAGTCTGGGCTCCATCTGGATCTAGTCAGCGAAGGTTGTCCGGTTGATCCCTTGCATGGTCTGTTCTGTCAGATCATCGGGGGTCTGGCTGTGATGGGCCCTGAGTCTCTTACCCATCATCTCTTGCTTCCAGTCGGGGGGCGTACCTCCTGGGCTTTCATGGCATCTTCCACCCATTGCCCCTCTGGCTCGGAGGGGTCTCGACTAGCTTTGCCGTGCCCCCTGCATCTGCAATCCGGATGGGGCGGGAGCTTCTCCTCGCGGTTGACTTCCGAATTCTTGTTGGACTTCTTCGTCAAAATCTTCCCTCCGCTGGGTCCTGTCTTCGCTTGCCAGCAACCCTTTGAGGCAGGCGTTATCTCTGTGCACCTCTGTGACCTCGTCTTTTAAACCCAGGACGGCCTCGTGGGCCATTTTTGCCTTCCGGTTTATTTTCGCCAGGGCGGCAAGCATCTGATCCAGCTTCTGCTCCAGATCTGGTCGTGCTTCTCGGGAGCTCCCTTCAGCATCGGGACATGTGCTCCTAGTTATCATTCTTGAGAGTGCCATCAGACGTTGTATGGCTTTTCGTTCGGGGAGAGCACGATCATAAGTCTCTCTTTTTCTCACGCTCAACCTTTTCTCACAGATGGCACCAAACTGTTGGAGCAGTTTCTCACCAACTGTCCACGTGTCTCTGAACCGCTGATTATGTATTCTCCAACTGTCCACGTGTCCTCGCTAACCCAAAGTACTCTGAACTTCAAGCAGGGTCGGAGAGGCGGGGGTGGCTACTTGCAAAGACTCTCCGATGCTTAAGTTAGTAATCTATCTTTGATTCTTGGTAGCAAGGAAATTAGTTCTGTATGATTATCTATTTGTTTCTTGCTCATAAGCTCTTATATATACTTTTTTCTGTAAGCGTACATGCCCCTCTCGAGAACGCATGACTCATATATATATAATCCTGAGAATGTGACCCATACGGTCTCAATCTCAGGACTGAGTACATTTCACCTCAAAACTTTTCCCAGAGGTCACGGGCCGAGATTGCCGTGATCTTCTCTGTGTTGTTATATCCTGGTTTCCGCCGCCTCCTACGGCTTGAATCTGTCAGGGGTGAGATTTGGACAAATCGCCGTTCTGTCAGCGTGGATTGCTCCTTGCATCCACCTATCCCATATCGCATTAAATGCTCTGTCTGGGTCTGGAGTTGTGAACTGTTCTCCATTGTATTCTGGTGAAAGACCCTTGAGGCTTCTGACCCCCCAGCTGTCGAGGTAAGGGTCGGACTGGGCCGAGCCTGTCCAGGGTCTGTGACGGGTTCGTCCCTAATCTCGAGCAGTCTAATGGCCGATTTGGTATCACATGTGACCCGCATGGCCTTTAGCTGATCACTCTTGATAGCTATCGGATGGTGGGTCCTGTTTGTAACCTGTTCCGCCACTTAATCATCCACGTGGTATATGGTTTGGAAACTTGTCCCACATGAACATTTTTTTATTTTGTGTTGAAAAAATTATAAAGAATATATAACAAAAACAATAGAGTATAGGCAACTATATCAATTATTCTTTTAAAACACTAAATGTCCATCTACAAACTATATAGATATATATACACATGAATATTACTTAAGAAAGAAATGGGAATAAAATTTTTAGCAAATGTTAAACAAAAAACATGGTAGAGTTGCGATTGCTGTTTGTAGTTTTTTTTTTCTCTAAATAGTTAATGTGATGCACGAGGTTAGTCGTTTCTTTTAGTATAAAATCAAAGTCGTAGTGTTTACTATCGTTCAGTTCTTATAGACGTCGTTAAAACCAACATGGCTAGTTTATGTTATTTTATTTACTAACATTTAGTGTTGATTTGGTGCATTTTACATTTTGTCTTTGGAAGATATATTATGATATATAAATATATATATATATGAGACTAGGCAGAGAAACACAGGTCTTCGATTTTGTATTATCAGGTTTCTTTTTGAACCCTTATCAATGAATTTCCCTTGAAAGTTTTCACAACAAGAATCATCACCTTTGCAGACGAATTCAAGCGTCAGTAAAGGTGTAAAAAATGCGTCACCAAATATTAATAAGCTTTCGCAATATAAAATTTGTCAATACCGAGCATCAACAAAGGGATATTCTCGACGTAATACTTGACTCCGTCGCCAAAGATACTTTTTGCTGACGCATTACAAGGGTCGAGAAGGTCTAGCATCGGGAAAAAACTGATCAAATTTTTAAAATTGCACAATCTTTTCCTGACAGGTTATAGCTGGTACATCGCCAAAGCTTTAGATTAACTCGACCTTTACCGAGGCGATTTTCATAGAGAGTGTTGTGACCTTTGCCGATGCTCTTGCTGACTTAGCATGCTAATAAAATATAATAGAGTGCTTTGTCGTTATAAGCTTTTTATTAAATTAAGTCCCATTTAATTTCACTTTTTCCTAAATATAATTTAGTATAAAGCTTCTAGCTTACTCAAATTTCACTACTAATAGTGCATTGATCAATATGGAACTATTTTATTTTAGCTCTAATTTTGGCTTATTGACTGAGTACTCAATTTGTTTTTGGTTAGGTCCGATATTAATATCTCAAACCTTTGTACTCCACTGACTGGAAAAACAAATGCCTATAGCATTTTGAGAAAATAATAACAATAATTAAACTTAGACCAACAAGAAAAATGAAAATTATCAACTACCATATCAGATAAGAAAAATAAAAGAAGGCTTTAGAATTTAAGAAACAGCCAGAATGAGAGATAAATTTTACTCTGAAATAATAAGATATACAGTAATATTATAAATACAATATATTATTATTCTCTGCAAAAATATATAAATATTTTTCTCATTATTTTATGATGAAAGAGTTGACCATTAAGATTACTTGGTGTAGAGCAGAAACAGAGAATACATAGAGAAAGTTGTTGAGCCAAATCAAAGATATATGAGCCGTAATGGATTTTGGGGGAGTGGAGAGAGGAGATAAGGGAGCTAGCTATAAATAGTTGGTCCTTTCTATAAAACACTCTTTATTGAAGCCGAGCTCACAAAGAAAGATGATTTTATATTTCTTTTGAGTGGTAAAGTTTTAGAATTTTTGCCCTAGACAACACTTTATGCCTTTTCTTTCATTTAAAGTGAGAACAGAGTTGAACTCTGCACTTTACATGGTGAGATCATCTAAAGTTGCCCTTTAGAAAAATATACGAAGTGCAACATAAAAGAGATACCTGATGATGGCATGATGGTGAGAGAGGGCTGAGATGAGAAGATTAAGAGAGAGCAGAGGGATGATAGTGAGAGGGCTGAGCGATGAGGCAAATGAAGGAGAGATAAGGGAAAAAAGAGATTTAACCCTACACGTGCCTAAACCACAATCTTCTAATTAAACCTTTTTTGTTTTTTTTTACAATATAAATGCCTACCCTGGCGCTTTATTCCATCAGCAAAAGACTACTCAAATTTTTTTCCCAAATTTAAGTGGGCACCTAATATTTACCGCCTAATGAAGTCTGCAGCATTTTTTCTAGCTAACCCTTTCTCGACGAAAAGTAAACAGAGTGTCAGCATAGAAACACAATTACGCGCCTTAATTTATGCACCAATCTTTTACCGATACTCTATGCGTCGGGACAGAGTCTTTATTTCCAATTTTTTTAGCAACTTTTTACCGATGACTTTCAAGATAATTCATTGGTAATAGATTCTTTTGCTGATGTGATTCCAATAATGTATCGGTAAAAGTTTTTAATTTTGTAGTGTTTAGTAATGAAACCTGCTTTCGGTTTCTTTCGGTTGCCCCATTATAATGGGTAACAAAAAGATTCCTTCCCCATTATAAAGGGAAGGAAGGGAAAAAATTTGGAAAAGAAAAGAAGACTTCATTAAAAAGAAGAATGGAGATTGTCATGAACAAGAAAACAAATAATAACAAATGCTTTAACGTAGAACCAAAATCACAAAAATCCAATTTTCTATCCTCGTAAACAGAAAATAAGAACAAATAAACTTGAATAATATGAAAATTGAGCCCTCAAAAAAGAATTAGCATCAAAATTATTGGTGAAATCAAACCATTGTTACCTCATCTAATTCATTTTGGATCATCTATATATGGCCATATAAGGTAAGTTTAAAGTGTGGGTAAAGAAATAAAGTTTATTGACTAATGATATATAAAGGCATTTATGTCAATTCCCAAGAGCCTATTTTTGTATATAAGTAATTAATTAGAAAAAAGGATGCGAAAAGAAAAAATAAAGATGGTAATTAATAGTCACCCTTGTTGCTTTTTGCGCCTAAAAGGAGAAGTCTATCTATTTTACTCTTAAATATGTGGACATGTATTGTCATGAACATTTTCAACAACTATAACTAAGTTAAAATTACCGTTTTGATCGTAAGCCTTACCCTTTCGATCATTTTCTTTCTTATTATCTCACATGCATCTAATAAAAAAAATAAGCTCCTTTTTTGAATGCTTAATGCTAAAGTTATTATCCAAGAACTCATAGCTAGACAAGGTAATATTAAGTTTACTAACAAGAGTCATGATTTTCATCTATAAATGTATATTATCCATATCTATAAGACTATATTACCAAACTAACGATGACAACCTAATAAATCATAAGATTTTACTTTTTAATTGCTTAAATAATAGTATATTAATATACTTTTATTATCTATTTCAGGATTAAGATAGACATCTCTAATTTTATTTTCTTGAATATATGCTTTCTCTACACTACAACAAATAGGTAATAGAACGAGGATACCTAAAGTGGCGAATAGTTGCCGCTTTAGTTTGCATCAAAAATAGCAACAAATTTGGTAGTAGTAGCGACCATCAAAAGTCGTCACTTGAAATATTGTATAGTTAATACGCGCTAATAATTTCTACTAAAAACTATAAACATCAACAATTATCGCTACTTTAGATTAAGTGAGCCAAGTGGCGTGAGATATTTCTACCAAAAGCTCTAAAGCAGCGACAATTGTCGTCGTTTTAACATTTTTATTTTCTTATTTTTTTTAAAAATTTATTTAAACTCTAAAGTAGTGACAATAGGTGCCGTTTTAGATTTTCTTATTTTTTTAAATTTTATTTAAACTCTAAAGTGGCGAAGCGACATTTGTCGTCAATTTAGCTTTTTTTTTTTTTAATTTTATTTAAAGTCTAAACCGGCAACTATTGTCACAGCTTTAGATTTTCTTATTTTTTTCAAATTTTAGTTAAATGTCATCGCTTTAGTCACTGCTTTAGCTTTTTATTTGGAATAAAATTTTTACATGAAAATAATTATAAATAATAAATAATAAAATACTCTAAAGCATCGGCTTTAGCTTTTTAATTGGAATAAAAAATTTTCAATATCTCAACTCTGTAAATGAGGATTATCATATCGACAGGTTTGTGTGAATTTGCAACATGATTTTACTTTCAATTCTATTTGTGGAAGTGACTTTAATTAAAGATGCAAATTAATCCTTGAAGTAATGTTTTAATACTTGTTTTGATGATTAATTTGATTTCTTCCAGTAACACTAGAACTCTAGAGTAGATGAGAGATTTAGTGAAGTAAATTGCTTAAGAAAAACTCAGAGATGAACTATGAAGGCTCACATAATTTTATGAGACTAGTACAAGCTTCTGTTTATAGATAAGATTAGTACAAGCTTTAGGCTATGTAATGGATATTATGGTAGTGTTTCCCTTTCTCATTGGCATATAATTAAAAGTTACATATTTTACTAATAATGAAGTAAACTTCCTCAGAAATAAGAATTTCTGGCCTCATAAGAGAGAAACATACTAAGATACCGCAATCATTTAGTCTGAATAGAGCGTACATGAGCTTAGCTTATAAAGTGTCGTGGATTGTAGACCATTACAAAATGATAAGGTCTACATGAAAAATGACAAAGGAAGAAAGAGATCTAAATGAAATTGCTCTAACAAAAATGACAACACTCTTCAAATGGCACAAACGACAAGTTGTTTGACTGTTTACACTAAAATATATTAGTAGTTATCACAATATAGATTAAGTGGATGATCCCACAAAGAAGTTAACCAATAATAAAGCATGAAAAATAAAAAAAAAATTGAAAAAAAATTAAATAATTAACTAAACATGAAATTAAAAATAATTTAAATTAACCTCAGTAAAATAGATGAAAATACTAATATGAGATAAATAAGGCTTTGAGATTTTTTTACTTGTTTATTTTAAGTTACCAACTTTGATTCTTATTTATTATTCAATTATATGTTTCATATCTTAAACGCATGGCCAGAAAATATAAAATTGAAGAAGAAATATTAATCTAAAGTATGTGATATGCAAAATTTTTCTAATTAAACCCAAAATAATATATCCTACCAGTTATCTAAAATTGATAATATATCACTGTAGTATAAAACCAACTAATAAAAATAAATATAAGAATAATTATAATCTAACTTACATCACCACATATAGAAAGCATGACTCCTCCACTGGCGCTGCCTCCCATCGTTGGTATCTCTTGCCTCCATCGTTGTCTCCTCTAGCTCCTCCTCTCAAAAGTTAGTTTTTATTTATATATTTATTAATTATTTAATTAACTTTTAGTTGAAATTTAATTTTTGTTTAGTTGTTTGTATTTTTTATTTGTATAATATATTTGGATAATTTATATTTGGTTTATAAAAATGAGAGAGGTTAGTATATTTTTTTTTTTAACTTTTGATAAATTTTGTAATTTTTGATATATTGGTGAAATAATGAATATCCTAGAAATTTATGTTTTGTTTGATATTTGTGATTTAATGAGTGTGGAATATTAGATTTTGGTGTCAATAAAGTTTTTGTGAATTTTGATTTTTAGTTAAGGATTATGGAATAATATTTTTTGTTATTTAGTGGAAAATATGTTGTAATTTTTGGTATATGAAAAGTTTTAATATTAGGCATATTGCAGAAAATTAATTTTTTAATTATGTGGAATATTGTGGAAATTTGGTTATGGATAAAAAGTTAAATTGAAAAATTTGAGAAAAAAGTTTGTGATATTAGGAGTAAAAATTTAGCATAAGTTACATTAAGTAAAAAAATTTTAATATCGTTAGTTTGTGAAGTTTGGATTGAAAAAATTATATTTATAATTATGATTATTTTAGTGAAACTTTTTATGACAAATTTAATTTATATTTTCATAATTTTGAAGTATTTAGATGATGTTTTTTATGTTTATATTAAGGTCATTTGAAATATAACTTTATTTATTTTTTTTCGTAATTATTAATTTATTTGGTTTGTCTTAGTGTAATTTTTATTTATTTACATTTCAATTATTTTTTATTTTTAAAAAATAAATATATAAAAATAATTATTTTACATAAATATTTAAAATAATTAATTATTACAAAAGCAAAAATTCTATATAAAGTGGTGACAATTTATTGCCGCTTTAGGTTGTTAATTTAATTAATTATTTAGTAAAAATAAAAATTCAGTCTAAAATAGTGACAATGAGTCGTCATTGTTACTGGTCTGCTAGATGACGTTTTTGTCTACTTTTTAGTGGGGACAATTGCTTCCCCTATAAATTATCTAATAGGAGGACCATATATGTCACTGTTTTAGGTATCTATACCAGCAAACTTATAACGATGACTTTAAAGTGGGGTCATTGTCGCCGCTTTAGATCTAAAGTGGTGATATTATGCTTTATAACGACGACAAATATCATTATGCTATTCTTGTTTTTTTAGAGTGCTAATGATAATTATAGAAATATATTTTACCTTGCCTTGTCTAGTATATCTAAATTACACAGAGTTCTACTAACAATTTGACAAGTATTATTATTAGGAAAGGTCTGTGGAAGGCATCATGCCTTAGATTCCTATTTCCAATACTATTAAATAAAATAAGTTGTAGTTGCAACCCCTAGAAATCCTTAGACTTGCAATATTAGTAGAATTATTATAAACTTAGTGTCGAATTTTAATAAGTTTATATTCTTAAATACTTGAAATTATGTGTGTAGTATTATTTTAATATTAAATTTTATTACGTGAGAAAATCATAGTTAATTCTTATTTTAACTTAGAAATTCTAAGTTAGTTTTCCTTAATAATAAATTGATTCTACAATAATTATATTATGTACATCAATATAACCTAATTAAAAATGTCACATGTTTATGTCACATTAAAAATTGTTATATTTTATAACCTAAAGTTAATAGTTGCACCAAAATAGTAGCATGCCATAGTTTGAATAGCTAGGATTTAAATATACAAAGAATTAAGTAGACAAATCAATCTAAGGGTAGAAAATAAGTTATAAAAAAAGATGAAGAGTAGTAATTTTACCTTAAGATGGTAATAACTTTAAATGAGTAGAATAGAAAAGGAAAAGGATAAAGTTAGTAGGTAATTCAAAACATACGAAAAAAGGAAAATAATAATGAAAATATTATTTGGAAATTAGTAGTCATAATTCAAAGTGGAAGACATAGACAAAACTAATTAGTAAGTTTTGTCTCCAAAATAATTCAAAAGGTATAAAAAAGATTAATATAGTTGAGACTTTCTTTGGAAGCTAGTGATATTAGATTCTAAATAATTGAAAAAGAAGAAAGATTAGAAACAAAAGTAGTGGATGAGTAAAAAAATAAAGTAAAAGATAAGGTAATGGAGTTGAAAGAGAAGATATATTGACAAATTGATAATAATGATGCTTGAATTATTTAATAGAATGTAAAAGAATGTATTATTGGATACCTTCCATGGATGACCTATAAATAGATCATTCATTTGGCAATTCAAATTCATGCTTAACCTTTCAATTACTTAGTCAAAACTATCTTCATATTTCCAATTATTCTTTCTCAAAAAAAAAAAAAACCTCTTTCTATCTCACTTTCTTCCAAATCCACAAGAGCTATAATATTTAACCCATCGACTCTAGAAATTAAGAATTATGATCAAGAGAAGAGAACACTTAGTTTTATGATGAAGACGTAAGAAAGAAAATTCAAGGTTGAAAGGTAATTATTCCCTCACCTTACTTGTTATGTGTTTAAATAGATTATATAAAAGAATAAATAGGTAATAACATATTTGACCTAAAATGTTATATAATTTATATTACATTTAGACTTGTTTTGTTGATTTCTTAAGTCTCTAAATATCAATACTTCATAATAATAAATGCTAAATAATAATAATAATAGTAAACTCAAAATGATTAAACACAAAAAGTGAATGATTTTTAAGTATAAGACCAAATAAAATATGCATGAAAATGAACCAACCTTAATGATTCAGACTTATATCCTTAAGAATAGATTTTTACTCATTAGAAATGCTTTTAAAAAATTAAAGATGTTTGCTTAAAAGTTGGAAGGACTAAAGTGCAAAAACTTTGAGTATTTGGGTTAAAAGCGTAATTTTGACAACATATGGTAAAATATGTGAGAAAGTTATTTTAGGCAGTTTTAAGACTATTTTAAAGTGTAAAAGTAAATAAAGGACGAATCTTTAAAAAAAAAAGATATAGCTCAATATTTATCATTAGAGGGCATAAATGTTAGAAATCTTAAGATTATAGACAAAAATATAAATTATAAAACTTGAAATTTGGGATTGGAAATTTGGTATAAGAATAAATAAAAAAATATATTTTATATCTCTAATTGGGATAAGAAAAGATTTACTTAAATTTAAGACATGAAATCAATTATAGGAAATAAGTAATATATGCCTCTAATTGTATTTCGCCTAAGTTTAGTGATAGGCTAAAAAGCACGATTAATACCAAATAATATTTAGTCCAACTATGGTTTCAGATTTTAAATTTGTAAAGCCCTTAGTATGGTTGGCTCAATTATCATATTATGACCCTCAATTACGAATAAAGAAATTAATAAATAATAATTCAAAGTATTTAATGAAAAGAAATATAATTAAGGAAACTTAATTGATTTAAGATGATATTAATCAAATTAACAACCAAATTATTGATAGATTAAAAAGATCAATACGATCAAGTCTAAGGAGAATTAAATCTCATTCATCTAAGTTGAAAGTATAAATTAGTCAAGGAATATAACATGTCTTGTTTCTCAAATATGAAGTTTTATGCTTGATCAAGACTGAGTTTTAAATATTTTAAGCCCACTGTGTAATTAGAAGCAAAAAAAATAGTTTAACGAGTGGAACTAGAGTATGTATACATCAGGACAAATTTCGACCTAGACGTACGTAATTAACGAGTGGAACTAGGACAATTATATTACGAGGTAAGTACAATTTCACCTATAGCATGGATGGTTGAAAATGTTTCATGTTTGCAGTACGATATGTTTGAATTAATTTCATGTATTAACTTACCTTTTTATTATTATTGTATGGCCTATGTATAATATATGCTTATAAAGATATTTTTCATATGCTATAAAAAAATGATGTATACTTACTATACAATGTTATCATGAAAATACTTCAACATACTTTAATAAGAAAAATGCTATAATAGTTGAATATAAATTTGGATTCATTGAAGTGTATCCACTCATATTAAGAAAAGACTAAATAAGATAAAGAATTTAAATGTGTTGTACCCACCTCCACTAGGTGAGGATATCCGAGAGAAAATAAAACCAATCTCCCCTAAGCGAGGATTCTCGAGGTAAAGTATGTTAAGATTATGACCGTAAGTATTTTCAGTTAGGTCATTCCCTGGTTCCCTATTTTGTAGTACACACTTGGTACATACACCAGGGATCGCAAGAAAGATAAAAGACTTTACAATCAAGAGTGAGATAAAATCATGACATAATATCTTATAATAAAACGTAAAATAATGATTTTATAAAACAGCACAACTAGACTTTCTTAAAGAAAAAAAAGAAAGTTGTTTGTTCATAAGTAAAATGTTTTATGAGAATTATATTATACTTACTGAGCGAAAACTCACATTTTATGAGTATCCATGCTATAGGTACCAAAGGAAAAAAAAACTGCTGATTTGATTGATAGATTAGCTGGAATTGAGGCGGGGATGAATGCGAGGCACAGACAATAGAATACAGCCATTAAAATTACTTCTGCATATGTTCTTATTATGATGCAAATGATTTCAATTATATAAGCTTGATATTGTTTGAAAATGTACTTATTACTCGGTATTTTAATTCATAATGCATGATTTAATCAAATTGAACTTGAAAATATATTTCGATTTAATATAAGTTAAACAAATGTTTTTTTTTAAAGATCTAAAAGAGAAAATATTTTCATTTAAATAAATGCAAAACACAAGGAGTCCTGTCAAAAAGACTTAAATTGTCTAAGGAGAGCTTGGGACTTAAGTGATTCGTATATGACCCCATTCCTCACCTGAGAACCCTTTATGATTGCGCATTATTTAAATCACCTAATAAAAAATTTATAATCAAATTTAAATAAAGGATATTTAGAGACGTATTTACTTGTTTTCAAAATTTAAGTAAATTATTAGTTATGAATATAAATTTCTTAAAAAAAATAAAAGCATAAAAAAAATTATTATGAATTTTTAGCATCTAATTTTTTCTTTTTTAAGAAATAAGCTAATAAGATTAATAGTTAACAGTTTGAAAAGTCTGGTCGTTATAGTAGTAAATGCTTTCTACCTTCTAATATAGTCTAAATTTATCCTATTTTTGATACTAAGGTTTATCATAATGATTCCTATTAAGTTTGGAACCAATTACTATCATAATAATAACAATTTAATCTTAAAGCAGTAGATCCTAATACAAACTGATTTCTTTTAATTATAAACGGAACATTTATATATTGAAACATTCAAATAGTACCTAAAAAGCTAAATTTAACCAGATTGCATTTAGGCATTTGGTATAAAATTTATATGTATCAGTAATCTCATATCAATCAGTATTACTCCAAAAATATAAAATTACATGGTCTGCTTATATAACTTCTTTTGTCTTTTATTAATATATTTATTCAACTTAAAAAGTATCAATAACAAGAAAAATAAAAAACATATTGTAGTAATTTACACATAATATAAAAACCCAAAGTTTTTAAGGGTAATTTGGTCTTTTGACTATTAAAAAACAAATCACAAAGACTGGTTACATATGATTCTTTTTCTCTCCTCCCTGTTAATCCCTCTGTTCTTTCTCTCTCTTTAAGTCGATGACCCACGGTAGCTGTGGCTTACTTGTTGATGACCATCTTCCGGTTAGCAACGAGCAGCACCACCACCCAAAATTAGATTACCATGTCTAGATGAGCTATCTACTGGAGTTTCGTTGTCCGCAACTGTGAGAATCACCGCCAGTGGAGAAAAATAACAGTGGGAAGATTTGGCCGCTGACGGGGATTTCGGTCAACTTAGGCCGTAAAACCACTTGCAATAGATTCCTCTTGATAAGAGAAATCACATGGTATATAAATCTTATATCAATATTTCCTGAATTGCATTTTTCCGTTTTAGCTAGTTTTGAGCAATTTAGTTTTGTGTTGTAATTTTTCAATCTAATCGTTAGATCGTAAAACAAACTTTATACTTGTGATGTTCTTGTGAAAACTTAAATTTTAATATGTATATATATATTCATTATATTTGATGACCGACACAAAAAGAAGAAATCTGACAGCTCAGATTTATCTCGTTTTGTGTGCCATGATGTCGGATTTTAGTCTATATTCGAATTGGTTAAGTCATATATCTAATCTAGTTAATTTAGGTGGTAGAAATATAGTGGTGAGATCTGTTGTCCCAAGAATATGTAACCCAAGAAGGGGATGAATTGGATTTTTAAGACTTTTACAAACTTTTTGAATAAAGTAACAAAATTGAGTAAATAATGAATGAGACAAGTAAAAATAGCATATAAATAAGCACAATATCAAAGTGAATAAATTAAAGACATAGGGATAGAGAGAGACAAATACTATTTTTACGAGATTCGACAAATATGACGGTTTACCTACATCCCTAGTTCTCCGCAACTTCCTTAGAGCTTTCCACTATCGGGTCAAGATTATGGACTTGACCGACCCCTTGTACAATCTAGAGTCATTTCTTCTTAGGCACACCCATGTCTTTACAATAGTCTTGAATCCGACTCTTTTACACCTAACCACGGATTATTTTGAATCCGGTATCAACCTCACTTATACCGGGTTATTTATGATTCCGATGCCAATCTCACTTCTCAATAATGTTTTTATGAAAATATAAGTGAACACTCACTCAAAGAATCACCTCTCAAAGAAATAATACAAGATCAGCTTAGGTGATTTAAAACAATGTACAAATGATGCTCTAGGAATGGCTCAAATAGATTTAAAAGTTATAGTTGAGTAAAAAAGAGCTCTTACACTTAGAAACTGATTGAGAATCAATATTCTCTCTATCTAAGTCATCAAACTTGACTCTATTTAAAGGCATCTTCAAAAACTAGTCGTTTTCGACTATTGGTATCTTGCTGCTAGAATTCTGATCGACTAGAAATATTTTTGGTCGACCAAAAAACTAGCCGTTGGAGTTCGAAATGCTAGTTCAGCTCTAACGGCCATTTTTGGCCTTTATTTTGATCGACTAAGCCTGGTTAACCAAAATCAGTTAGAAACAAACGGTTTTTTTTTCTTTGAACTAATTTGGTCATTTTAAAAACTTCTTTTTTCCAAAACATTTTTAACTTAAAGGAAATGTACTTTTGAGAATATTTGGGCTAGATTAGAAATGATCTTTATTTTCAAACAATCCATGGATTTAAAGTTTAGCTAATTCTTTGAAGACTTATTTGAAAAATCATTTGAAAGATTTTTTAGCCATACAAAGAGAATATTTTGTGCAATACAATAAATCAAGTACAAGACTAGGAAATAAATTTTAACCTATTTAGACTTGGTCTTGAATATTGATTCTTCACATTCATCTCCATCTTTCGAAGTTTATCAATGATGCTCTATTCTTGAGAACTTCATTTCTTGAGTTTAATCAATTTTTTTTAAAACTTCATAACTACAAACTCAAGCCAGCTATTAGTAACTAAATCATATGTTTGTTATTATCAAAATAAGATAAGATTGAAAGCCACATAGGTCAACAATCTCCCCCTTTTTGACGATGACAAACATTGATTTTTGAGATAAAAATAATGATACAATTTAATTAGTATACATGACCTTATTTTTAAAAACTCCCCCTCAACATATACATGGAAATTTTAAAGAAATCTCCCCATTTTTAACTTAAAGTATGCATACATTAAGTAACAAAAATCATGAATATTTTCTACCCCTTTGAAATTAGTGAAAAGAATTGAAAGCACCAAAAATTGAAATACCATACATAAGTCTCATAAGCATAGTGAGAATAATAGATCACAATCAAATATAGACATAAGTCTCACACAAGATTCATAATAAGAAGGCATACAAAGAGAGTTCAAAAAGATGCAAAAAATAGCATACTGACACACCATAAAAGACTGACTCATCATAAAATAAAATGCAAAGCATAAGTAAATAAGCAAGAAAAGGACTCTAGGATGAAGGAGGATTTTTCCCTTGATGCATGTAGTTCCACATCTCTTGTTAGTATACAACGAGGCGATCAAACTATGCCTGTTGAGAGTCTTGAAGAGCTTGAATTTTCCTACCATGATCTTCTTTGAATGCATTAAAGTCCACAGCAAGAGTGTCTAAACGAGCATTCATAAGTTGAAATGCTTCTTCAAAGTTAAACAAGGGAGGAGTTATATGACCAGTAGATGGGTCACTTTCCTCATTATCACCATAATCATGAGTATCAATGGGAACACTAGGATCACTGGCCTTTTCGGGCCCCTTGTATGACCTAGTACCGTTGGTCTCATTAAAGAACCAATGCATATGGTCAAGGGCAGTTCTATAATAAGGAGACATTGGTTTTTTCTAGATGGACTCATCATGAAGAGGAATTTCAAATTGATCAAAGATTCGAGTAAGTACCATTCCATAAGAAAGACACTCTGTCTTCTTAGAACTAGCTTCCCTCATTTGGGTCATAAGGATATGTCCTAAAGTTATAGCTTTTCTCATGAGTATAGAGTTAATTAGGAAAATATCAAGAGGATGGACTATCTCTCTATGGCCAGTACAAGGAAGAATGTCGTAGGTGATATAGTGGTAAAAGAGTCTACTATGAACATTCAAATGATTTACGGTACAATTTGGATAATAATTGCTATCCCTAGTTAGATTTTTCAAAGTTGTTACCTCTTCAAAATCTCTCATAAGATCCATTGGACAATTACCTTCATTGGGTGTTTCTAGAATAGCACAAAGATTACTCACATTCATATCAATAACCTTCCTTTTAAGAGTACAAGTGATTCCATGAACTTCACTCTTTAGATTCATAGCAGCATAAAAACCTTTTACTAACCTAGGGTAAGTAAATCCATTAATGCTAGAAAAAGAATCCCAACCCATCCTATAAAATATATGTCTCCAACCTACTAGTTTTTCGATAGCTATCCAATCCACACTTCTTCCATTCACTAAAGCCCTCTTACTAAAATTATTTTGGAAATCATCAACAAGTCTAGGATTAGTAAAAATAGGAGTATCAAACCTTGATTTTGATCTCCTTTCATCTTTTTCTCCGATGACATTCTTCCCTGACCCCTTGTTGGCTCGAGCTTTGAATGGTATCACGAATTTGAGCAAGAAAGAGAGAAGGAATAGACAAATAGATCACAAAATTGGAAGGAGCAAAACCGGTTTTGTGGGAGAAATTTTGAAGAAATTGGAGTGAAAACTGATAGAAATCAAGATTAGAAACAAAGGGGATAAGGGGTTAGGGTTTTCGTTTAGGGGATAAGAGTTTCGAGTGAGAGAGATTAGAGGAAACACAGAGAAAAGATCATAAAAACTGTCTCAGGTTGGCTTTGAAAAACGAGTGATGAACAATTTTGGTCGACCAATTTTAATTTTGGTCGACCAAAATTAAATTTGGTCAACCAAAATCTGAAAATCAGCAAAAACGCACAGCTTCGCATTTCTAAAGCAACCATCAGTTTTGGTCGACCAAGTTTGGTTGACCAAATCTAAAAAGTTCCAGATTTGGCAAAAACACAAAGAAAATGCATATTTTTGAAGAAATAATTGAGAGTTTCAGATTTGATCAAATAAAATGAGATAAGATAAAGATTAAAAAAAATATGACAAAGTAAAATTAGGAAATTTCATCAAAATCAAGCATGCCAAGTTCTCTTCTAATCATACAAAATCATTCTTCACCAAGAGTTTTTGTTAAAATGTCCACTAATTATTTTTCAATGAAAACAAACTCAAAAGAAACATCACCTTTTTGCATGTAATCACGAAGGAAATGCAGTTTTATATCAATGTGCTTAGCTCGTGAATGCAAAATAGAATTTTTAGATAAGCTTATAGAACTAGTGCTATCACATTTAATAGGCACATGTTCAAATTTCATACCAAAATCTAAAAGAGTTTGTTTCATCCAAAGAATTTGTGCACAACAACTAGCCACGGATATACTCCGCTTCAGTGGTGGAAAGAGCAACTGAATTTTGTTTCTTGCTAAACCAAGAAACTAGTGAGTATCCCAAAAAGTGACAAGTATCACTTGTGCTCTTTCGATCGGTTTTGCATCCGGTAAAATCTGCATACGAATAACTTGAGATATTAAAGTGTGTGCTTTTAGAATACCATAATCCTATATTCATAGTGCCATGCATATATTTTACAATACATTTAACCGCACTAAGATGAGATTCTTTAGGATTAAATTGATATCTAGCACATAGACAAACACTAAACATGATATCTACTCTATTAGCGATAAGATAAAGTAAGGATCTGATCATAACTCGATATTTAGTAATATCTACCACTTTACCGCTTTCATCTCTTTCAAGCTTGATTAACGAGCTCATTGGTGTCTTTATAGGTTTTGAATGTTCAAGATCAAACTTCTTGAGTAGCTCTTTGATGTACTTTGCTTGATTGATGAAGATTCCTTCTTTGGATTGTTTTATTTGAAGCCCAAGGAAGAAGTTCAATTCGCCCATCATACTCATCTCAAATTCACTATGCATGCACTTAGAGAATTCTTCACATAGATAAGTATCAGTGGCTCCAAATATAATATTGTCAACATAGATTTGCAAAATTAATACGTCCACCCCTTTCTTCTTAATAAAAAGAGTAGTATCCACTTTTCCCATTGAAAATATTTTTGAAATCAAAAAGTTTTTTAATCTATCATACCAAGCTCTAAGAGCTTGTTTTAGACAATATAAAGCTTTGTTGTAAACATGATTCGGATACTTATGATTTTGAAAAATAGGGGGTTGGGCTATATAAACTTCTTCTAAAATATATCCATCTAAAAATGTGCTTTTAACATCCATTTGGTAAAGAATAAAATTCTTATGTCATGCAAATGCTAAGAGCATTCTAATGGATTCTAATCTTGCTACGGGTGTAAAAGTTTCTTCATAATCGATACCTTCTTCTTGATTGAAACCTTGGGCCACTAATCTAGCCTTGTTTCACACAATCACCCCATGCTCATCTAATTTGTTTCTAAAGACCTATTTTGTTCCAATAACTAAATGATCATTAGGTCTTGGAACTAATTCCCATAAATCATTTCTTTCAAATTGATTTAGCCCCTCTTGCATTGCTAAAATCCAAAATTCATCTTTTTCGGCATCTTTAAAATTTTTGGGTTCAATTTGAGAAAGGAACGCTAAGTTGTTGCAAATATTTCTAAGTGATGCTCTAGTTATGACACCTTGTAAAGGATCACCTAGAATTCGGTCTTTAGGATGGACATGACTAAATTTTAAATCTTGAGGACTAGTTAGAATATTACCATTGTCGCATTTTTCTTCCTTAAGACTTTTGTCTTATTGTAGTTGGATGTCCTCTTCTTCATTTGATCTTTCATTGACATTTAATTCATATAAACTTTGTTACAAACCTACAACATCATCGTCATCTATATTTTTCCCCTCATGGAGAGTGTTAGATTCATCAAAAACAATATACATAGATTCTTCTACTATCAATATTCTTTTGTTGAAAACTCTATAAGCTTTACTAGTAGTAGAATATCCAAGAAAAATACCAACATCAGATTTTGAATCAAATTTACCCAAATTATCATTAGTATTTAAAATAAAATATTTACAACCAAAACTTTTAAATAACTAATGTTGGGTTTTCTACCTTTCCAAAGCTCATAAGGTGTCTTGTTCATGATTGATCTTATCATAACTCTATTCACAATATAACAAGCGGTACTTACCACTTCGGCCAAAAAATATTTTAGCAAACCATTTTCATTTAGCATGCTTCGTGTCATTTCTTGTACGGTTCTATTTTTTTTTTTTACAACTCCATTTTGTTGTGGAGTCCTAGGAGCGGAAAAATTATGATCAAAAATATTTTTATAGCAAAAAGCTTCCATTTCGTCATTTTTGAACTCACCGCTATGATCACTTCTAATAGATATGATGGTGTAGCCTTTTTAATTTTGTACTTTCTTACAAAAAATAGTAAGTTCATTTAAAACATTATTTTTATGAGCAATAAATAGAACCTAAGTTAATCTTGAAAATCATCAACTATCATAAAGGCATAATGTTTTTAACTAAGACTAGCTACTTTTGATGGTCAAAATAGATCCATGTGAAGTAGTTGTAAGGGTCTAGAAGTAGTATTGATGTTTTTAGATTTAAAAGAGCCTTTTACTTGTTTTCCAAATTGGCATGCATCACACACCTTGTCTTTTTCAAAAAGTAAACTCGGCAAACTACTAACAAGGTTTTTCTTTGAAAGCTTAGAAATAGTATTCATACTAGTATGTCCAAGTCTTTTATGCTAAAGCCAAGAATCATCTTTTAAAGCCAAAAAATATTTATCTTGACTAAAATATTTTTCAATATCATTAGTGTAAACATTGTCTTTTCTTTCCCCTTCAAAAATAATTTCTTCTGAACAAGTCTCCTCAATTAAGCATTTGAAAGGCTCAAAATTGACTTTGTAACCTTTATCATAAAGTTGACTTATACTAAGCAAATTGTGTTTAAGACTGTCAATAAGCAAAACATTTTCTATGATGGGTGAGGATATGGTACCAATGTTACCTATAACCAAAATCTTGTCTTTAGCATTGACTCCAAATGTGACATATTCTCCACTTCTTTTTGTGAATAATGAGAGTAAGGAATAGTCTCCGGTCATGTGTTTGGAGCAACCACTACTAAGAACAAAAAGTTCTTCTTCTTTTGTATCTATAAGTAAGAATCAAACTTTGATTTTCGGTACCCATACTAATTTGGCTCCTTGAGTATTAGTCCTAGATTCTTTTGGTACCCAAGCTAGTTTTCCATCAAAATATGCATTTTTTTTTACAAAGCATGAAGAACTAGTATGTCCATCTTGATTGCAATAAGTGCAAGTGTGATTAATGTCACTTGTACTAGCTTTTACAAAATAGTTCTTCAGGTATTTTTGTTTTATAGAATATTTGTACCCAATATCTCTTTTGTCAAAAACACATTTTTGTCCACCAAGCATCATGTTAAAGTTTTTCTTTCCATTTGTAAATTTGTGGACAATTTTAGTTAAGTCAAAAATCTTGTTATTTAAGGAAGTGTTTTCTTTTGACAAAATATTACAACTACTACAAGGTAATTTTACTTTATTTTATTTGGTAATCTTTTCAACTATTTTTGACAAACTAAGAATTTCCTTTTTAAGAGTATTGTTCTTGAAAATGAGTTTTTCATAGTTTTTATGTAAATCATTAAAATCACTCAACAAGTTTTCATATGATAAATCACAATCACTATTACTAAACTCACTACTAGTATCACTAATGTCATGAAATTTACTTTTAGATTAAAGTGAGCTTACCTCATTTTCTATTGCCATGAAGCACATCTTGGCAATTTCTTCTTGTTCTTCTCCATTGGACTCTTCTTCTTCACTATCATCTCAAGTGGCCTTCTCTATTGCCTTTTTCTTAATTTTTCTTCTCAAAGGACATTCGTTTTTCATATGTCCCAGCTTCTTGCATTCCAAGCAGTTGATGGGATCATCCTTCATTTTCTTCTCTCGAAAGTCATTGCCTTTGATGTTTTTCTTAAAATTCTTCTTTTTGAAATTTAAGTATTTCTTGTACCTTTTAGTAAGTAAGGCAATGTCTTCTAGTTACTATCCACAAATTCTTCTTCTTCCTCATTGCTTTCTTGTAGGGTAGCTTTAAGAGCGATTCCTTTCTTTTTCTTTTTTTCTCCTTCATTTTCATTAGTTTCTTTCATAAGGATTTTATAGGTCATGAGGGAACCCATAAATTCTTCAAGAGTAAGTTTACTAAGGTATTTTGCTTCTTGAATAGCTACAATCTTGCTTCTAAATGCTCAAGGGAGGCTTTTCAGAATCTTACTCACCAACTCACCATTTGGAAAGGTTTTTCCTAAAGTACTAAAAGAGTTAATGATTGAGGTAAATTTGGTAAATATTTGAGAAATAGATTCATCTTTTTCCATTTTGAAAAACTCATAGTTTCTTGTAAAAATATTAATTCTAGTTTCCTTCATGGAATTAGTTCCTTGATATAACACTTCAAGCATATTCCACAATTCATGAGCATCCTTAGCTTTTTCAACATTATTGTATACGTTCTTATCTGGACCATACATAAGAATGTTTCTAGCTTTTTCATTTTTGGTAAAAGACATTTTATCATTTTCATTATATTCCTCAATATCTTCTTTTACTTCAACTCCATTAACAATCTTTGTCATTTTTAATGGACCTCTAGTGACAATATTCCATAAATCAAAATCTATGGATTTGAGATTTATGTCCATACGACTTCTCCAATAATTGAAATCATTTTCATTAAAGAAAAATGGTTTAGAAGGTGACAACCCCTCATATTGAAAAGAAAAGTTGTTTGGATTAGTCATCTCAAAAATGGTTAAGTTTTAAAAAATTGAGCACCAAACTCTGATACCAATTGTTGTCCTAAGAATAGCTAACCCAAGAAGGGGTGAATTGGGTTTTTAATACTTTTACAAACCTTTTAAATAAAGTAACAAGATTGAGTAAATAATGAATGGGGCAAGTCAAAATAGCAAATAAATAAGCACAATATCAAAGTAAATAAATTAAAGAGATAGGGATAGAGAGATGCAACGCTATTTTTACGAGATTTGATAAATATGACAGTTTGCCTACGTCCCCAGCTCTCTGCAACTTGCTTAGAGCTCTCCACTATCGGGTCAAGATTATGGGCTTGACCGACCCCTTGTACAATCCGGAGTGATTTCTTTTTAGGCACACCCACGCCTGTACAATAGTCTTGAATCTGGCTCTATTGCTCCTAATCACAGATTGTTTAGAATTCAATGTCAACCTTACCTCTCAATAATATTTTTATGAAAATACAAGTGAACACTCACTCAAAAAATTACCTCTCAAAGATATAATACAAGATAAACTTAGGTGATTTGAAAACAATGCACAAATAATGCTCTAGGAATGGATCAAATAGATTTGAAAATTATAGTTGAGTAAAAGAGAGCTCTTGCACTTATAAACTTATTGAGTATCAATATAGGTTCGTATTCTCTCTATCTAAGTCGTCAAACTTAGCTTTATTTAAAGACATCTTCAAAAACTAGCCGTTTTCAATCGTTGGTATCTTGCTGCCAGAATTTTGGTCAACCAAAAGACTAGCCGTTGGAGTCCGAAATGCCAGTCCAGCTCCAACGGCTATTTTGGGCCTTTATTTTGGTCGACCAAGCCTGGTGGACCAAAATCAGTCAGAAACACAAGATTTTTTTGTTTCTTTGAAGTAATTTGATCATTTTTAAAACTTCATTTTTCCAAAACATTTTTAACTTAAAGAAAATATACTTTTGAGAATATTTGGACTAGATTAGAAATGATATTTATTTTCAAACAATCGATGGATTTAAATTTTAGCTAATTCTTTGAAGATTTATTTGAAAAATCATTTGAAAGATTTTTAAGCCATATCAAAGAGAATATTTTGTGCAATGCAATAAATCAAGTACAAGTCTAGGAAATAAATTTTAACCTATTTAGACTTAGTCTTGAATCTTGATTCTTCACATTCATCTCCATCTTTTGAGGTTTATCAATGATGCTCTATTCTTGAGAACTTCATTTCATGAGTTTTATCAATTTCTTTTTTTAATTTCATAACTACAAACTCAAGCCAGTTATTAGTAACTAAATCATATGTTTGTTATTATCAAAATAAGATAAGATTGAAGGCCACATAGGTCAACAAGGTCTATGTGACAATTTGAGACTGTATTGGAAAATCAAAATTTCAAACTAAATGATCGAGGGGTCGAAAATAACCCTGATACTCCAAACGATCACCAAATGTAGCGTTATCAAATCAATCGATTGAAGTAGGGATTCGATCACTTGATCTTTAAATGAGTTTAATTTTGTGAACTATTTGATGAAAATGTGATTTATGTTTATTTTGTCGTGATTTGATACATAAATTACTTAGCCCCCCACTTCCTCTTACTTTCAGGCATTGACAAGCATGCTTGTAGTTCTAGTAGCTTGACAAACATGCTTGGTATATGCTTGCAGTTCCAATCCTCTTTATTGGTTGGTTCCTACTTCGTATTATCTTTCCTGTCGATATCAAAATTATTTAGCTAATACTAGTGTATTTTGCTAAGTAGATGCATGAGGATAATTTTATTATTAACTTGAATACTTGGAAATACAAATAATTTATGTAAATTATTTGGACATTGGACCTAAGGCTTTAAATTGAACTCTTTCACTAAAATTCTAAAATTCATGATTTAATAAAAGTTTCTAAACTTAATAATTAGAATTTTTATATACTTTAAGTGAAATTTCTTGAGAAATTAAAAATAATGGAAAGTTTCATGATTTTATGATTTTGTAATTTACTGACTTTTTAAGGATTAAAAAGTAAAAATTCTAAATACTTGATTTTCTAAAGTTTTGAAAAATCACTATTATTTCTATTTCAATTTAAAATTACTAAAAATCAAACTTTTAGATTTCTGGTTGTGACATGTAATTTCAAGTTAAAATTCTATAATATTTATATCAACTTACTCAAAACACCGGATAACTGACTATTTAAAACTAAAAAGAAAATAAAAAATTCCAGGTATCGATTTGGTGATATCTCTAATCTTGTGTACAATTTCTGATGCACGCATAGGACTTGATAACGTTCTTAATATTATGTAGATATTTTTCTATAGTGCCTAAAAAGAGGATGTTTATTAAACAAGGACGAAATTTTGGGTTATTTAGCTAAGATGCCTGTTATAAAACGAGGTGGATAGAGAGAGGAGGAAGGGCACAAATTTTTTTTCGCTTTCTTATTCATACTTTTTAGAATCTTTTAATGTTTTCTGTTCTTGTTATTAATTTTCAACATATTATGAGTATTTAAATTTAAGTCTCTAGAGTATTTTTGTAAATTAATCAATCAAAATTAGTGTCAAGATACGAATTTATGAAATTTTCTAAATATGAAGGCGAATTCAAACACTATAAAACTAGAAGTATAAATTCTAATGAAATTAAAAGACAACGTATATGCATTAATTATAATTATCTCATAAAAGAATGGTTATTTCTAGTTTAACTTGAAGTGGTAATAATTGCAAGCTGATGTAACAAAATATATAAAAGGCTTTTATTTTTTTGGATCTTTATTAAGACAGTTGTTCGAAAATCGCTGTTGTCTGGTTTGAGGTTATTAGGTACTCTAACAGAAATTAGTTTAGAATTAAGAGATGGAAGCCTCTATAACCTTCTTCTGTTGTAATTCTTTTTTTTTTTTTTGAAATGGCTTCTATCGTAATTCTAAAGCTTATAATAAAATACTTTTAGCTCACTATATTGTACTAGTTGAGCAAGTTATTCATTTATCTTTGATGCAATATCCTCAGAGTTTAGTTTATTCTTTACTTATTCATATCTCAACTGACATCAGAGATGCCAATACTCATGTCCATAGCAGCAAATGCTCAACCCTGTTAGTTTGAATTACCTCTTTATTAATTGGTGACACGATTCAATATATTCACGTACCATCTCTTTTCGCTCAGATTCTTATTCCACTTGCTTTTTGTGCTTTAAATGGGGCGAGCACATGATCTTAAGCCCTTCTCTTCAGTTTCCAGACCTGTCGAATACATCTGTATTCATGAAGGTCAAGAGTTTATATACTGGAGTATTTATACTTCAAATGTTTCTTGATAAAATATTATTGGGGAGGCACAGAGTGACAAGATTGACATTACTACATATTGTTTCTTTTGAAAATGAAGCCAAAACTGTCTAAATTCCTAAGAGCGGAGTATTCTTTTTGTTCCAGATATCTTCACTAATATGGGTAGTTCAACAAATAAATTGTGTTGAAATCAATGATTATGAAAGTCAAAACAAAATAGAAAAAAGAAAAAAGAACCAAAAAAAAAAAAACTGCTCATATTAGATTTGAGAAGGAATTGTGGATAAAACAAAAATAAATAGCAAATCAGTCATGAAAATGAATAATTGTCCTCTATGACTTTGTTATGAAAAAATGCGACATGTAGCCACCTTTTTAATTATAGATTTTCAAACAAGTCTAGTTTGGCGTATAAGAGTTGTAGACTAAGGAGAACTAAATGTCAATTACCTAAATTTGGCTTTATATGAAGAATTAATTTTGAGAAAACTTTATACAGTATCTGTAAAATCCCAATTTTTGTAAGGGTAATTAAGTAATTTTGCTTCAAGGGTATTTTGGTAGTTTTATATTTTTGAATTAATTAAATACAAATCAGAAATAAATTTGGTGTCGAATCTAGACAAGATAAAGTCTAAATTTATTTAGGGCAAATGTGAAAAAAAAAATTCAAATTGGGGGCAAAAGTGCAATTAAAGAGGGACTAAAATGAAAGAATCTTTTAAAATTGTGGCCAAAGTGGAATTTCATAAATTTATTTTTCGATCGAATCAGATTGTGCCACGTGTCTCACTGCTACAGTTTTTGAAAAATCGCATAAAAACCCCTCATTTTTTCTTTCTTCTCCACGGAACCCTCGAAATTTCCTCCCTCTGTCACTATTCATCCGACGCTCCTCCGGCCACCATTCTGCCCGACGTGCCGCCCCGCATTCTTACCCAGCCACCGACAAAGCCATGCCTAGTGTCGTCGTCTCACTCCGCCGCCTGTCGTTAGAAATAGAGCCCTCTGAAAGTTGCGCTGCCATGACAGTTTTTCGCCCGCCGGCTAACGTCCGATCACCGCACCACTGCCACCGTCGGATTTGTCTTGACTCCAGCTTTAATTTCCGACCATTCTCAGCCTCCAACTCGGCTCCGGTAATAAGTTGGCTACTGTAGCAATATTTTAATATTTAAATTTTGTATTATTTTCGTAATTATTTCGAAATTAAGTTATTTTTCCCAAGAAAATTTTACCACGTGATAGAGGAGTATGAAACATGAAATCTCATGATTTTTAATTGTTAAAATAATAACCGGAAGGTAGTTAATTATCAGGATGAAATTGTGGTCTTTTTCTTTTCAAAATGTGGTATTTTTATAATTATTGGATTTTTGAGCTTATTTAGTGTTCAGGACCTCAAAACTGAGTTCTGACTTCGAATTTGGACTCAATGAGGTCCGTATATAAAATTTGATATAAAATACCACTAGTTTTCGAAATAGCACGAAAATCGAGAAAATAACTCGTGAATTACGCCGTTTTGTGTGCCACGGGCCGGTCCCATATTGGAACCCATTTTCAATAAAATTTATATCTAAACCAACATTTTTGGGTGTTCTGAATTCAATGGTGACCTCTATTTCTCAATCCGAGACTCTGTTTGAAAAGTCAACTTTCCAAATGAATGTGACGAGACTCGAAAACAACTATCCGATCAACCCGGTGATCAATTGAGGATATTTCTAGCGTCATTTGCTCAGCATAATTACTATTTCGAGGTAGGGGATTCAATTTCCTTGTTTTTTATTATTTTCATTAAAATTGAAATTTATCTTGAAAAATAAAATTTCGTGATTTTGTTAAACTAAATTATTTGAATAGCTATTTTAATGAACTAAGAATTTTTGAAACATTATAGACTATTCTAGATATTTTTAAATATGATTTTATACAAGTTTTTATACTTGGAATTTGGAAAAACCATAGAGAAGGTACTTTTGGATTTTAAAGTACAAAATGGATTTTAATAAAAAAATCAGAACATGTCTAGGATGTTAAACCACTACATAGTTATTTGAGACTATATATATTGCACATTTCATATGATCATGCATGAGAGTCATCTTAGACATCACGATGTTGTAGTATGTAGACTAGTATACCCACCTTCGGTGAGAGCTCATAAATCCGTGCAGGGTTTGTTTTCTGACTATCTCCATTCGATAAGCGTAGGCATTCAATGCCCCTCCGGTTCAGTAGGATTTGACCCATGGGTGTCCATCTAGTTTTCAGAGACAGATATGAGACAGAGAACACTCAATACATGTAGTATAAGTTGCTCTAATTGTGATGAGAGCAGGAGAACTCATATGAGCATGAGAGCACTCAATGCATGCACTATGCTTGTTTTATTATGGTTTTCTATCTATTTTAACCCGGATATATATATATATATATATATCCGGTTTTGGATTTAGCATAGTTTCTATAAATGGTTTAAATCCTTAATATTTATAGAAATACTTTCCGGTACTACTAACCATGCAAATGTTTTGAGATTTATAAAAGATTTTCCAAAAATAGGAAATTGGGTAACCTATTGGGCAATTTATGCCCACTCCCTCTACTTTTTCCATAGGTGGTATCCAGTGTGACATTGGCGGTCAGCAAGTGGATTAGGAAGTTATCTTTTATTCATAATTTAAAACTTGGTAATACTAGGAGTGTAAATGCAAGACCCGTGTTTAAGTCTTGTTCAATAAGGGATATTACTAGCATTTTTATTAAGTGTGTTATTTTGAAAATGTCTGTAACTATATATGCCATTCTAGCATGATATTGAGGTATGAATGATGTTGCTCCGTAAACTATTTGACAAAAACCAATTTTCTTATAATTTTTCAGTATGTGTTTAGTAATGGCTATGAACTGTGGAACAGTTTCACTCGTAAAAAAAAGTTATAAAATTCCCTTTCTGCCACTAACCCAGGGTTTGGGTCGTGAAAGAAATTGTGGTATCAGAGCTTTGAGTTTTTAATACCTCGGACATAGCACCATTAAACTAGATTGAAATTATTTTTATGACGATATCCATCATTACCTCACTAATAGTTTGGTATATAATTTCAGACTTTCAAAAATACCTCGTAGGAGAGCCCCGAGGTGCCAACCTAGTGCTGAGCCCCCTCAAGTTCCACAAGACTTCAACCAATTTTTCGAAGCTATGTATCATGCTTTCTTTGAGATGCAAGGTCCTTTCCTTTAGCTTCAACCTCAACCACACCAAGAGCGTCAACCCGGTCAGGCTGATCATCTTCCGAAATTTATGCGCCTTCAGCCTAGACATTATGATGGAACCCTAGACTCACTTGTTGGCAACGTATGGTTGCGTGCGATGACATGACATTTTCGGACTCTGGGTACTCTTAGAGAGTTTTGGGCTGTATTTACTATCTCTCACTTGACGAGCAATGCTATCCATTGGTGGGAGACAATTGAGGTTATGTAAAACATAGAAGGTGTAACTTGGAAAGAATTTGAGAGACTTTTCAAAGCACATTATGCAAGCGATGATCAACAAGCTGAAGTGGTTAGTCATTTTGAGAGACTTACTCCAAGGAATAGAATAGTTAACCAACACGTGATGGAGTTCATAGAATTAGCAAGCCTTGCCCTTAGTCCAACGGTGAGTGACACTTACCGAATTGCAAAGTTCAAGAATGGACTAAATCAAAATATCCACAATCGTATTACTATTCACTCGTTCGCCACTCTTTCTAAAGTAGTGCTAGCTGCCCAACGAGCTGAAGCCGTTGACAATGAGTAAGGTGCAAGGAGAAATAAAAGCAACGAGAGGAAAATGAATAAGAAGAACCAAGGACAATGGTATGCTCAAGGTTCACCTCATAGCGGAAGCTATACTAGCGGTGGTTCAGCAGGTAATAAAAGGTTCAGCCCCTATACGTATTACCACTGTGGTTAGTAGGGCCATAGGAGGAATGAGTACCCAAAACATCTATATAAATCCCCTTTTTCTCATGGAGGACACATGAAAGTTATTCTGGTTCAGCACCTCCCCAGAACAGTCAAGCTAGGCTGCCACAGTCTCAGGATTTTTCCCAAGTTTTTTCATCTCCACCACCTTACCAGCACTAGTACTGTCCTCAGGGTTATACTTAGAATTTCCATTCTCCTCAAGGTTCAGGGAGTCAAGGAGGACGTAGATATAGTAGCAGTGGTCTAGGATCTTGCAGCAGTCGTCCTTGACAAGGAAGAGGCAATAAGGGAAAAGGAACGGTTACTGGCCAAGCTTATAGAATTTCTGGAACTGATGGTACCAATGAATACACTAGCCGAGGTATTATTGACGGTATGGTTCTTATTTCATATTATTAGGCACATGTTTTGTTTGACACTGGTGCATCTCATTCATTCATATCCTTGTTGTTTGTTCAACTTTTTGGGTTAGAATTATCTGAGTTGGATTATGCCTTGACTTTGGGAACACCTTTGGATGGTAACTGATGTGTCTAGTGTGTGTAAATCTCATTGTGTGGTGATTGATGGTAAAGAATTAGTTGTTGATTTAATTGTATTACCTATGAAACAATACGATGTAATACTCAGTATGGATTGGTTATGCAAGTATTGAGCTATTGTTGATTGTTATGATAAGCGAGTGACTTTTTTTCAGGATGATGGACGACCCATAATGTATCAGCCCGAATGAATTCTTTGAAACCAAGTCCTATTTTAAAAGCCTGTTTAGATGGTAGAAAGAAACTTGAGTGTTATGGGAACTTGTTTGCCATCGATGGTGAAGTGAGAACTTATGATCAAGACTTATGGATTCTGGTGGTGAGTGAATATCCAGAGGTATTTCCTGAGGATTTATCAGGGCTACCATAAGATAGGGAGATCGAGTTTTGTATTGACCTTGTTCTTGAAGCTCAACAAGTTTCTATTCCAGCCTACTGCATGGCTCCTGCAGAGATGAATGAATTAAGGGAACAATTGGATGTTTGTTATCCAAGGGTTTCATTCGAAGTAGTACTTCTCCTTAGGGTGCTCCTGTTTTGTTTGCCAAGAAAGCTGACGGTACTTTAAGGGTATGTGTGGACTACAGGAAGTTGAACTAGCTGACGATAAAGAACAAGTATCCTTTGCCAAGGATTGACAAGTTGTTCGTTCAACTTGGTAGATCAAGATTTTTCTCTAAGATTGACTTCAGGTCAAGTTATCACCAGTTGAAGATAAGAGAGGAAAATGTACCAAAAACAACATTCAAAACTCGTTATGGTCACTTTGAGTTTTGGTAATGCCTTTTGGTTTGACGAATGCGCCTGCAGCTTTTATGGATCTCATGAATCAGATTTTTAGGCCATACTTGGATCGTTTTGTAGTTGTTTTTCTTGATGACATCCTGGTGTATTCCAAAACTTGAGAAGATCATGCCAAACATCTGAGGATAGTACTTGAAGATTTTAGAAGTCAACAATTATATGCCAAAAGATCAAAATATGACTTCTGGATGTCAGAAATTAAATTCTTAGGGCATGTAATTTCTCAAAAAGGTATCTCAGTCGATCCTACTAAGGTAGAAGCTGTTCTAAAATGGGAAAGACCAAAGAATGTGACAGAGATACGAAATTTCCTCGGTTTAGCAGGATATTACCGTCGTTTTGTTCAGAACTTCTCAAGGGTTGCATTACCATAGATAAGACTGACCAGAAAGGATGTCAAGTTTATTTGGGATAGTGATTGTGAAGAAGCTTTCAGGAAATTGAAGTACAACTTGACAACTGCACCTATTCTTACAGTTCCTGAGAGTAATTAATCTTATATGGTGTATACTGATGCTTCTAAAATGGGATTAGGATGCGTTCTGATACAAAATGGTCGAGTTGTAGCATATGCTTCTTGTCAGTTGAAACTACATGAGAGGAACTATCCTACACATGACCTGGAGCTTATAGCAATAATTTTTGCACTAAAAATATGGAGGTGTTATCTGTATGGTGTGAAATTTGAGATATTCTCTGACGATAAGAGTTCGAAATATCTCTTCACTCAACCAGATCTGAATCTGAGGTAGCGAAGAAGGGTTGAGTATATGGAAGATTATGACTTCGAACGACAATACCATCCCAGCAAGGCCAATGTTATTGTGACATCCCCCGATCCCACATGCGTACGTAAGGATATTCGTAAAAATATTTAGTGAGATCGGGAGACGCCACTCGACTTAGAACTGATAAAATCGGGGAAAATTAAAACATTTTAAACTTTATGGGATAAAACGGGAAATTCCACTCATAATTATACGTAGTCTAATATATACATATATAGGTACTCACGAAGTGGACCTCTCATAAAAATATACATAATGTACACACACACACAAAATAGGTACAAAATTGTCTCTCAGGAAACCACAGCATCAAAATGCCCATATACACAAGCCGCGGTCAGAAAGTCAGCGCTCCTCCTCCAAACTCACATATGAGCAGTATCATCTGCAATGTAAGAATATTTATGAGTATAAAACTCAGTAAGTAACGTATGTAGATGCAGAGTGCACATGACAGAAAACAGATAATCAT
>JXTB01000494.1:244609-270834 GCA_002914805.1 Parasponia andersonii
CCTTCTTCTTCCACAAAACTGATTTCTACGGCTTAGAAATTAATCTTAGGACTCAAGAGGACCTAGAGGAATCATTATTTAAGTGGTATCAAGTAAAGAATTGAAATAATAAAACAAAACCTAGGAAGGAGAATTAGTAGAATTACCTTGACTAGTTTGGATCTATCTTGCTTTCTTGAGCTCCAAATTGAGTTCTACTACTTGGAAACTCTTGGAAATGGTTAATAGAAGCTGAGAGAAGTCTAAAAATGAGTGGGAGAGTTTCAGGTCGTGGCTGGAGAGAAAGGAGAAGAAAGTGACCAGATTTGGTCCAAAAGTGATACTTAATAACTAAGAAATGGCATAACTTAAGTTCTAAGGGGTATTTTGGGAATTTTGCACCTTACTTTCCATGTGTCCAGCTCTAAAACATCCTTAGCATACTCACCACGTTGCTGGTCCATCCTATACACCCAAGTGTAGACCAAAATGGTGAAACCTAGCTTAAGAGGTGAAAACTAGTCATACTTTGACCTATAATTCCATATGGCCAATCTTATTGTAATCTAGTGAAACCTAGCCCCATAACCAATCATTAAACATAAAAATAAATCAATTAGACTCCAATTAATAATGCAAACAAAGTATCAATGCCTAATTATTAGAGTGCACAAAGATGACATTATGTGATTAAGCTTAATCTAAGCTAGCTTAGTGTAATTAAACACAGTTCAGTATAGTAACTGCCACCTCGTGCTTACCTGAAACTAACATTTTGGAAAATGCTAGAAATGGTTTCTATACATTAAATAAAAGCTATTTGAAGTTTTAAATGCACAGTCAATTTGGCTCCGAAAAGTATGAAAAATGCATTTTACCGAAAAACTACTATTTGACCAAGTTATCAACAGATATGATTTTAATGCATGTTCGTATAGTATTACTATTCATAATGTATTCTTTGCCCCTTTCACACACCAAGCTCTCTCTCTTTGAGGGTACTGAGCCTTTACACTGTATGGGAGCCCTTCCACAAATATTAGTACAATAATACAGATCATTTACCAATCAGAATGAGTAATTTACCATGAAAGTGATACTAGTTGCTTGATATGTCTATTATGCAATATGAATATGTTTATTATTAGCTTATTATGTATGTGAGAATCTTGGGCATCACAGTTATAGCTGATGCCCTGAGTAGAAAACCGCTTAGCTCCTTAGCAACACTTATACTTCAAGATTTGAAGAACTTATTGACAATAGTTGATTATAATTTGCAGTACTTCGAGTCTAGAAACATTGCTTACCTCAGTATTGTTGTTGCCACACCTGTACTTCTCTAAACTGTGCAACAAAGTCAATGGCAAGACCAAGAGTTGAGAATAATCTGGAATCAACTCGAAAGTGGTGAACAATTAGAAGGCTGGAGTACAAATAAAGAAAGATTTGTGCTTTTCAAAGCCAAGCTAGCTATATGTCATGACCCTATTCTTAAACTAGACAATCATGCGACACTTAGTACAGTCCGTCGCACTAAGTTAGCCTACCAACACTCAAGAAAGGAACTTAGAGTAAGCTTTTCAGATAAAGAGGTTAGGATGAGAGAGTTTAAGTGAATGAAGGCTTTATATTACTCTTGGAATACTTAGAACTCTCACAAATAGGACTTGTGGTCAAATGAGCCCAAAGGGTCCTTTATATAGGCAAAGCCTAAACCAACTAAGGGTTAGGATCGTGTCAAGTGGTATGATCTTACAAATGGTCAAGAATATTCTCAACTAAAGTTATGATATCTACAAAGATATTTACATAGAAAATTCTATAAAAAATATGGTCTAGATCCTTCTAAATGGTTCACCCACCAACTTAGCTTTTCCAAGTCATTCGAGGAGCTTCTAGGACCGTCCAACCTATCTAGCACCATCATGCCTTGTCTAAAACCCTCTAGGACTCAGTAGCGCCAACTAGAGTCTTCTAGCATGGCCAAGACCTTTCTTGAACATTCTAGAAGCGTCCACCATATTCTAGGGTCTTCCTCCATCTTATTGGGTGAGTAGTATATATAGAGGATCTTAGAGTCATGAGCAATAACATTTGGATTTTTGGGAGCCAAATGAGCAGGGCATAACACCCTCCCCCACTCAAGTTCACGACATCCCCATCATGCCATCGACTTTGAACTGCTCGATATGGTTTATGAATTGCCACAAGACTTCTTCATGCTCCTAATTAGCCTCGGCCTTGGGCAAATTCTTCTATTTCACTAAGTATTCCTGATAATTAGGAACACCATGTCGGCAGATCAAGTGATCATCTAAAATGCTCTCCACCTCTTTATCAAAAGAGGTTACCACCGCAGTAGGAGCCCTTTTGGATTCGCCCCTTGAAGGCTCTCCTTCATCTCCATGATAGGGTTTTAGCATGCTAACATGGAAGACAGGGAAAATCTTTAACTTAGCAGGGAGTTAAAGATTATAGGAGGCCTTACCTACATGCTTCAGTATTAGAAATGGACCTTTATATTTGCGCACCAACCCTTTATGCACCTTCCTTAATATTTTGAATTGTTGGGGCAATAACTTGACAAGGACTGAATCCTCCTCTTGATACTGAATGTGCCTTTTCTTTTTGTTGGCGCACTTCTTCATTCTTTTAGAAGCTTTGTTCAAGTAGGCCCTAGCCAACTTTGCTTATTCATGCTATGCTTTAGAAAACTTGAATGTTGCAGGACTCTTCCCACCATAACTTGTCGTTAATGCATGTGGGGTTAAAGGTTGTTGACACATGACTATCTCGAAGGGACTCTTGCCCATAGACTCGCTCTTTTGGAGCTTAAATGAGAATTGGGCTTTATCAAGTAATTTTGCCCAATCTTTTTGATTAGTACTCACAAAGTGCCTCAAATATAACTCCACTAAGGCATTTACCCTTTCCATCTGACCATCGCTTTGGGGGTGAAAGCTAGTAGAAAAGTTCAAGTCTGAACCCATCAACTTGAACAATTCTGTCCAAAACCTTCCAGTGAATTAAGGATCACGATCACTTACGATGTTTGACGAGACTCCTTTAAGCTTCACGACATGTTTCATAAAGAGCTGCACGGTCTCATCGGTGGGGCAATCAGGTGAAGTAGGTATAAATGTGGCATACTTGCTGAAGCGATCAATCACTACAATAATGTTGCCAAATCCCTTTGACTTAGGCAGGCTAGTGATAAAATCCATGAAAACACTCTCCCACGGCCTCTCAGGAATGGGAAGAGGTTCCAATAATCTGCCCGGTGATTGTTGTTCCACCTTGTCTTGTTGGCACACAAGACAAGTTCGTACATAGGCCTTGACGTCATCCCTCAGTTGAGGCCAATAGTAGATAGATTTGATAAGAGCAAGAGTGTGTTTCTAACCTGGATGACCAGCCCACAAGGAATCGTGGCGCTCTTTAATAAGCTATTTTCTTAAGTTCCCCCACTCGGCACATAGAGTCGATTGCCTTTAGCGTAGAAAAGTCTATTGTCCAGCCAAAAACATCTCATCTTTCCTTCCATTATTAGGGGCAACAGGCTGTTTGGAAGAATGTCATGTTCCAGTCCTTCCTTGATTTTCTCTATCAAGGTGCTATCGGGCCTTTTTAAGGCAACTAGCTCTGCCTTTCTGCTTAAGGCATCCGCCACCACATTGGCCTTATTGGGCTTGTATTCAAGCATGTAGTTGAATTCTGCCAAGAAGTCTTGCCACCGTGCTTGCTTGGGACTCAACTTTTTCTGAGTTTGAAAGTAGCTTGTGACTATGTTATTAGTCATGATCGTGAAGTGAGTACTCAACAAGTAGTGTCGCCACACCCTTAGGCAATGGATGACTACAGTCATCTCTTTTTCTTACACCGTGTAGCGTCTCTTGGTGCCATTGAGCTAACGGCTTTCATAAGTAATCAGACACCTTTCTTGCATTAGTACTCTGCCAATAGCAAAGTCAGAGGTATCCGTATGTAGCTCATATTCCTTTGAGTGATCAGGTAAGCTGAGAACATGTTCTTCGCTTACCGCCTTCTTCAAGTCTTCGAATGAAACTTGACACTCAAGTGTCCATTTCCAAGACTTATTCTTCTTGAGCAGCTTAGTAAGTGGCACTGCTCTTGGTGAGTAGGACTTGATCAACTGCCTTTACAAGTCCGAGGAAGGATCTTAACTCTGGCACCTTAGTAGGAGGTTCCCACTCTTGGATGGCTTGCACTTTGGCTTCATCCATCGTAAGTTTCCCATCCTTTATCTTATGCTCTAGGAACATCACTTCCTCTTGGGCGAAGGAGCACTTCTCCTTCTTGATGAATAGTTGGTTTTCCCTTAAGACCTCGAACACCTGCCTCAAATGCTCTAGGTGTTCTTCCATGGTTTTGCTATAGATGACTATATCATCAAGATAGACTATCATGAACTGATCGAGGTAAGGATGGAATAACTTATTCATGAAGGTACAGAAGGTAGTAAGTGCATTGGTAAGACCAAATGGCATGACTAAGTACTCATAAGCACCATACCTTGTCGCGCATGTGGTCTTGGGCTTATGCCCCTCTGCTATATGCCCTTGGTAGTACCCTGAGCATAGATCAAGCTTTGAGAAGTATCTAACGTTCCCAAGTTGATCGAACAAGTTGGCAATAAGCGGAATGGGGTACTTGTTCTTCACCGTCACCTTGTTAAGAGCCCGGTAATCAATGCACATCCTTAGTGAGCCATCTTTCTTTTTCTGGAACAGCACCGGGGCACCGAAAGGAGCTTTGGAGGGCCTGATGAAACCCACATCAAGCAACTCCTTTAGTTGTTTCCGGAGTTCTGCTAACTCTGGAAGGGCCATTCGATAGGAACTCATCGCAGGTGGCCTCGTGCCTGGCTCAAGCTAGATTTCATGATCCACCTCCCTCTTAGGTGGAAGTTTCTTGGGCAGGGCATCAGGCATCATATCTAGAATAAATTCATCCAAGATAGTTTGTACCTCCAAGGGTATCTTACCTTGAGATTCCAACTATTCGTCATCGCGCTCCTTTAGGATGGCTAAGTAACTCTTCTCCTCCCTCCTCAAGCCTTTCTTGAATAAAAGTGCAGAGAGTACTTTGTTTCCCACTTTTGTGGATCACTCCATTGGTACCATGCAAGCTTTTTCACCATCCATGATGCACATAGATTTAGTAAAAGGAATAGGGAATGCCTGCACTGCATCAAGGAATTCCAAACCAAGCATTATCGTGAAATCATCTATTGGCACTACTGATAAGTTGACTTGGCCAACCCATGTACCTAGGCTAGCCATAAAACTATGAGCAACCCCATGGATGGGGCGTGCTGCTGAGTTCACTGCCTTAAGGGAGCCTCTTCCATTAGACACCATCAAACCCAACCGCCTAGCTTCCTCAATAGAGACGAAGTTGTGGGATGCCCCCGTGTCAACCAAGGCTTTAGTGACTTTTCCATTGATTGATGTATCCACGAAAAGTAGGCCCTTAGCTTGTGACTTAATGGCCGATCACAAGGCATTTAGGAGTTGCAAGGAACCAACACATGTACTACCATATGCTTTATCACCTCCTTCTTGGCTTGGCTCAGAGGCAATTAAGGCATTAAAAGCTTTCTTCTTAGGACACTCACGTGCTCAATGTGGCCCATCACAAAGGAAGTACTTGACTCTAGGCTAGGAGAAGTCACGGTCTTCCTTCTCTTTGCCTTTGTCTTTGTGCCTGTAGGAGGAACTATCTTTGTTCCCTTTTCCTCCTTTTATTTGCTCTCCCCCACTCTTTGCTCCACCACCCTTCTTGTCTTTGGCCTTAGAAGGGTACTCAGCTACTGCAATACAATCGGCCAAGTCTTGGATGCCACGGCACTTGAGCTCTAACTTGGCCTAATTCTGAAGACCATCCATGAACAAGAATATGACATCTTTATCTGAAGTGTCAAGGACTTCGAGCAAGAGTGTGGTAAACTCTTTCACATAGTCTCTAACACTACCAGATTGTTTGAGGTGGCGAAGACGGCCTCTCGCCTCCTCTTTAGCATGATCGAGGAAGAATTTCCTTTTTAGCTCTCTTTTGAAGTCATTAAAGGTGGCTATAGTGCACACCCCTCGTTGCATCTCCCCATGTCTCTGCCTCTATCATAGCATGGCAGTATCGGTTAGACACAAGGCAGTATTACGAATTTTACGGGCATCGTCCGTGACACCGGTGGCCTCAAAGTATTGCTCAAGTTCCCATAAGAATTTCTCAACTTCCCTAGCATTGCGAGTACCATTGAAGGCCTTTAGTTTAGGTACCTCATCCTTCCTTGCCTGAATGGTTATTGTGGTGGACACCCTCGTGGCTACTGCTTGCTTGCATGAAGCAAGATCACTACCCATCTCATCTACTCTAAATAAAATATTATTGAGTTCTCTTTGGAAGAGATCTCGTACCTTGGCAATCTCTGAATGAAGGGACTCAATCTCATGCCTTAAGTCAGCTTCTAGCCCACTAAGCACATCTTTGATGCCGCTGTGGATCTCCATATCCTCGGTCTCCAAACCATCGCAACGGCCATCTAGATCGTCTACATGCTTACCTAACGTGCGCAAGTTGGACTCTAGTCGGGACACTCTAGCCTCCAAGCTAGTTACCACGTCCCTCGACTTGCTACGGGTAGCACCCTTCTTCCCTTCCTCACGCCCACGTTCAGAAGCACTAACTTCGACGGGGTCAGGAGTTGCAACCATAGTCTTCATTTAGACAATGGAACCACCAAGATAAAATGAGCAACCAAAGCTCTGATATCATGCTGTCATGACCCTAGTTTTAAACTAGATAATCGTGCGACACTTAGTACAGTTTGTCATACTAAGTTAGCCTACCAACACTCAAGAAAAGGATTTAGAGTAAGCTTTTGAGATAAAGTGGTAAGGATGAGATAGTTTAAGTGAATGAAGGCTTTGAATTACTCTTGGAATACTTAGAACTCTCACAAATGGGACTTGTGTACAAATGAGCCCAAGGGGTACTTTATATAGGCAAAGCGTAAACCAACCAAGGGTTAGGATCGTGCCAAGTGGCATGATCTTACAAATGGTCTAGATTATTCTCAACTAAAGTTATGATATCTACAAAGATATTTACATAAATAATTCTAGAACAAATATGATCTAGATCCTTCTAAGTGGTTCACCCACCATCTTAGCTCTTTCAAGTCATTCTAGGAGCTTCTAGGACTGTCCAACCCATCTAGTACTATCCGGCCTTGTCTAGAACCTTCTAGGACTCAGTAGCACCAACTAGAGTATTCTAGCATGGCCAAGACCTCTCTTGAACATTCTAGAAGTGCCAACCATGTTCTAGGGTCTTCCTCCATCCTCTTGGATGAGCAACATTTATAAAGGATCTTAGAGTCATAAGCAACAATATATGGATTTTTGGGAGCTAAATGACCGAGGCGTAACATGTAGCTAATGATCCTCATCTTAGAGAGACCATTCTCACTGAAGCTTATAAATCTAAGTTTACAGTGCATCCTGGTAGTACCAAGATGTATCATGACCTGAAAAGACAATATAGGTCGAAAGGAATGAAACGTTACGTAGCTACTTTTGTGGCTAAGTGCATGACATGTCAGCAAGTTAAAGCTAAACACTAGAGACCAGCTGGACTACTACAGCTTTTATCCATTCCATAGTAGAAATGGGATAAAATCACCATGGACTTTGTAATGGGGTTGCCTACGACCCGAAGAAAGAACAATGCAGTTTGGGTGATAGTTGATCACATGACAAAAACTACACATTTCATACCGATCAGGTCTGATTTTTCACTCAACAAACTTACTCGTCTCTATATTGACAATATTGCTTGATTGTATAGAGTGCCATCAAGTATAGTTTCGGAAAGAGACCCAAGATTTACTTCTAAGTTTTGGAGAGCTTTGTAGAGAGCTTTGGGAACAGAACTAAATCTCAGTACTGCTCACCATCCTCAAATAGATGGCTAATCTGAGAGGACTATTCAGATTCTAGAAGACATGCTTCGCTCTTATGCACTGGATTTTGGTGGAAGCTAGGATGATCACCTATCATTGATGGAGTTTTTTTATAACAACAGCTACCAAACCAGTCTTATCATGGCTCCATATGAGATATTACATTGAAGACCATATCGATCACCCTTTTGTTGGGCTGATGTTGAGGAACATGTCCTTCTTGGGCCAGAACTGATACAAAAGACTACTGAGAAAATTAACAAGATTCAACAAAGACTTAAAGTCACGCAGAGTCAGTAGAAAAGCTATTCAGACCCAAAGAGACGTGAAGTAGAGTTCAAAGTTAGTGATCAAGTATTCTTGAAAGTGAAGCCAAGGCATGGGATTACTAGATTTGGACTTAAAGGCAAATTGGCTCCAAGATATATTGGACCATTTGAGATTACTTCTAGAATTAGGCCCGTAGCCTATCGCTTGGAACTACTACCACAATTGGGCCGAGTGCACAATATTTTCATATCTCGATGCTCAGGAAGTATGTGCCTGATCCATCTCATTTTATCCAGTATGTGAAAGTGCCATTACAAGAGGATGTCACATATGAAGAACAACCAGTTCGAATACTGGGGAGAGAGCCCAGAGTACCTCGAAACAGGGAAATATCACTTGCCAAGGTTCTTTGGCAACACCATAAGGAAGACGTAGCCACTTGGGAGCTAGAAGTAGAAATTTATGAAAAATATCCTTATCTATTTAATTTTCAATTTGAAATTGTACTTTAACCCTTGTATCCGAATTTCGGGATGAAATTCTTTTAAGGGAGAGAGGATGTAAAATCCCAATTTTTGTAAGGGTAATTAAGTAATTTTGCTTCAAGGGTATTTTGATAATTTTGTATATTTAAATTAATTAAGTGCAAATCAGAAATATATTTGGTGTTGAATCTAAACAAGATAAACTCTAAATACATTTGGGGCAACTGTGAAAAAGAAATTTCAAATTGGTGGCAAAAGTGTAATTAAAGAGGGCATAAAATGAAAGAATCTTTTAAAATTATGGCCAAAGTGGAATTTTAGAAACTTATTTTTTGGTCGAATCAGATTGTGACACGTGTCCCACTGCTATAGTTTCTGAAAATTACATAAAACCCCCCCATTTTTCCTTTCTTCTCCACGGAACCCCCGAAATTTCCCCCCTCTATCACAGTTCATCCGACGCTCCTTTGGCCACAATTCTACCCAGTACATTGCCCCGCATTCTTGCCTAGCCGCCGATGCAGCCACACCCAGTGTAGTCGTCTCGCTCCATCGCCTATCGCCGGAGATAGAGCCCTCAAAAAGTTGCACCGCCGTGACAGTTTTTCGCCTGTCGTCCGACGTCTGATCACCGCACCACCGCTACCGTCGGATTTGTCTCGACTCCAGCTTTGATTTTCGACCACTCTCGGCCTCCAACTCGGCTCCGACATGAAGCTGGCTACTGTAGCAATATTTTAATATTTGAATTTTGTGTTATTTTCGTAATCATTCCGGAATTGAGTTATTTTTCCCAAGAAAATTTTACCACGTGATAGAGGAGAATGAAACATGAAATCTCATGATTTTTAAGTATTTAAACGATAACCGGAAGGTAGTTAATTATCAAGATGAAATTGTGTTATTTTTCTAAATATTTTCAAAATGTGGTATTTTTAGAATTTTTGGATTTTTGTGCCCATTTAGTGTTCGGGATCTCGAAACTGAGTTCTGACTTTGAATTTAGACTCAATTAGATCGGAACATGAAGTTTGATATAAAATACCACTATTTTCCGAAGTGGCACGAAAATCGAGCAAATAGCTAGTGAATTGCACTGTTTTGCATGCCACAGGCCAGTCCCATACCGGGACCCGTTTTCGACAAAATTTATATCTAAACCAATATTTTTGGGTGTTCTGAATTTAATGGTGACCTCAGTTTCTCAATCCGAGACTCCGTTTGAAGCGTCAACTTTTCAAGTGAACGTGACGAGTGACGAGGCTCGTGAAGAACTATTCGATTAACCAGGTGATCAGTTAAGGATATTTCTAGCGTCATTAGCTCAGCATAATTACTATTTCAAGGTGGGGATTCAATTTCCTTGTTTTCTATTATTTTCATTAAAATTGAAATTTATCTTGAAAAATGAAATTTTGTGATTTTATTAAATTGAATTATTTGAATAACTATTTTAGTGAACTATGAATTTGTGAAGTATTGTAGACTGCTCTAGATATTTTTAAATATGATTTTGTACAAGTTTTTATACTTGAAATTTGGTAAAATCATAGAGACGGTAGTTTTGGATTTTAAAGTACAAAATGGATTTTAATAAAATAATCAGAGCATGTCTAGGATGTTAAACCACTGCATGGTTATTTGAGACTCTATATATATTACACATTTCATATGATCATGCATGAGAGTCATTTTAGACATCACGGTGTTATAGTAGGCGAACTAGTACACTCGCCTTCGAGGTTTGTTTTCTTACTATCTCCATTCGGTAGGCATAGGCATTTGGTGCCCCTCCAGTTCGGTAGAATTTGACACATGGGTGTCCCTTCGGTTTTCAGAACTAGATGTGAGGCAGAGACCATTCAATAAATATAGTATAAGTTGCTCTAGTTGTGATGAGAGGATGAAAACTCATGTGATGTGCCCTATGCTTGTTTTATTATAGTTTTCTATCTATTTTAACTCGAATATATATATATATGGCTTTGGTTTTAGCATAGTTTTCTATAATTGGTTTAAATCCTTAATATTTATAGAAATGCTTTCCGGTATTACTAACTATGCAGATGTTTTGAAATTTATAAAAGATTTTCCAAAAAGGGAAATTAGGTAACCTACTAGGCAATTTATGCTCACCCCCCTACTTTATCCACAGGTGGTGTCCAGTGTGACATTGGCAGTCAGCAAGCTGATTAGGAAGTTATCTTTTATTTGTAATTTGAAACTTGATAATGTTAAGAGTGTAAATGTAAGACCATGTTTAAGTCTTGTTCAATAAGATATAATACTAGCATTTTTATTAAGTATGTTATTTTGAAAATATCTATAATTATATATGCTATTCTAGTGTGATATTGAGGTGTGAATGATGTTGCTCAGTAAACTATTTGAGAATTTAGTTTTCTTATAATTTTTCAGTATGTGTTTATTGGTGACTGTGAACGGTAAAATAGGTCTACAGGTTAAAAAAAAAAAAAATTATGAAAATCCCCTGCTACCCCGGGTGGGTTTGGGTCGTGATAGTATCTGCTTGAAACAGTAGTTTATTAAAATGTTTCGGATAATCAACTACATAGCACCTTATGGACCAGACTTTTATTCTTACTGTTACATATGATAACTGCTAGCAGCCCTCAAGCGCCAAGAACTCTCGGCTACTTCATGGGATAATTATTCATAAGCTGACGATTCGTTATAACTAAAGTCTCTGATCTAGTCACCTCTTTTCTTCTGCTGCGTCGGCAAAGGTGGAATACTTTGTTCGTTCCTAAAGAAATTAGTCGGATCAACCTTAGTCTTTACACGTACCAACCTGTTAAAATTTTTCTTGAAATACTTGGTACCCCAAATGCTCGCTTGTGCATAACTAGTGGGGCCCTTAAAGTTATTCCTCCCTAAATCAAGGTCCCTATAATTGACATATGAAGCTCTTGGATTTTTGGTCACATAGGGAGTCATGTAGTTATAGGCCCTTCTGATCCAATTTAGGTGACCTTCAGTTGTTGCAATGTCTCCATCTTCTTCCCATTCAAGAAAGTAAATTACTGAGTAGATGTTTCCGGCTCGGTGCGGAAACGGAATTTCAGATTCCGGAATCTCGTTCATTTTTGCTCCGTAAGGATACCATTGAATCCACGCCCTTCCAACCTCCTCTTCGTACAACTTCTCAAAAATTCCATCCAAGACTTTCTCCGAAATTGGCACCTTGACATAGTCAGACTTCGACTTGAACGGTAACAATTGTGATTGAGATGTCCTGTTGAGTAGAGCTTCAGGAGATGATCCGTTTGGGAATCCATTAAAGAAGAGAAAGGATTCAACCCATTTCATTTCGGTGCAGTCTTCTCTCTTTAAACCAAACTCTGGGAAGATATTCTGCATCAAGTCGAGAAGCTTGTCCACTCCACCAAGGTATAAGGAGAAGAACCAAGCTTGTGGCTCAACCCTTTCGTTACTATTATTGCCTGCTCCTTCCGTAGAATTCGCGGTGATCAATCTGACAAAGATTAACAGATCTTCGGGAAATTTTTCGGCTGCGTATTGCCACCTGAGCACAAGCTTCTTGTTTTCTTCTTGTTCCAAGTTTTTCCGGACATTGAACACTGTCACCGTCGATGGGACCGGAACTAGTCGAATTTTCCAGGCGAGAACAACTCCAAAGCTTGCTGCGCCTCCACCCCGTATAGCCCAAAATAGATCTTCCCCCATGGATTCTCTATCAAGAATTCTTCCATCAACGTTGACTAAATAAGCGTCAATGACGTTATCGGCTGCGATGCCATATTTTCGCATCAGTGGTCCGTAGCCTCCTCCACTGAAGTGCCCACCAACACCTACGGTGGGACAAAATCCGGCAGGAAAGCCGAGATTTTCACTTTTCTCGTAAATCCTATAGTAAACTTCTCCAATGGTAGCTCCAGCTTGAACCCATGCAGTTTTTTCATCTACGTTTACTGTGATCGAACTAAGCTTTATCAAATCGATTATGACAAATGGACCTAATTCAGAGACGTATGAAAGGCCCTCAAAATCATGCCCACCGCTTCTTGTTCTGATTTGAATGTCATGTTTCTTGGAACAAATGATGGTGGCTTGGACATGGGAGGCTTCCAATGGTGTAACAATAAGGATTGGTTTCGGGTTCAATGAAGTAAAGAATCGAGGGTTCTTTATGGAGGAATTCAATACAGAGAAATACGACATGTCGTTTGGAGTGTAGATGAGTTCAGGATTGGACGTAGTGTTGGAGAAATGGTGGGAGAGGCACTGAAGATAGTCCTCATGGTCAGTCTGATGATCAGCTAAAACCGCCAAAGAAAATGAGCAGAGAAAAAGCAATGTAGCTGTAGACTTCATTTTCGTCTGAGAGGTGTTTGTGGGAGTGAGACGAATAACCCTACGTAGATCAACTTATTTATATACAGCTTTTTATTTTATATATATATATATATATATTTCCCGGGTTATTTTATCCTATTATTGAATAATCGAAGACTATTCTTCGCATCTAGAAGACGGGTGGCTTTGTCGAACTTTTATCTTAAAAAAAAGAGAGAAACGAATTCGTAGGTGAAAGTTATAATTAATGAAGAATGAGATTAAAGAGGGACTTGAAAAAAAACAGAAAGTCTTGAAACCTGTTTCATGCAAGACTCACATGTGAGATTTCGTGACCTCTGATTTAGAGTAATAAAATCAAAGATAGACTAAAGCCATTTATTTTAGTTCATCCATGACGCTATATACTGTACACAGGAAACCTAAACGTTAATTTTATATTTCGATTACAGTGAAAAGAAGAAAGTACGAAAAGATTATGGAAATAAGAGAAAGCACAACAAAACTTACGTTAAGTTGTAAAATATATTACGTAAAAGGCGGCTTCTAGAAGGGTTAAAATGAGCAATTTACACCTAATGATATTATTGTGAATAATTTTTTTTTAAATATTTTAATGAAAATATATAGAATTTTTTATTCAGTGTCACTATTACCAGACTTTATATAAAAGCCCTCCAATTTCTTCTTCTTCTTCAAGCATTGTTCCCAAAAATACAAAATACTGGATTTTTGTCGAAATCCACCGCTGCGCCACCGCACCTCCGCCGGCTAGCACGACCACTCTTGCTGTGAACCAATGCCACCATCTAGGGTTTTCAATTGTAGCTATTCCATCGGACCTTCGTTTGACTCACCTCCAATACAGTTCGACTCGTCTCCTTTGTCCCATCACTTTTCGACCAGTCTTGGCCTTAAACTCATGTCCGGTAAGATTGTCACTATTTTGGCCATTTTACCAAAGTTTGTAAAAAATGATATTTATGTACTTATTTTGGCTAAGTAATCATTTTACCTGAAGAAAATATATGAGATAAAAGATGGCTAAAAATCATTAATAATTACGATTAGTAGAAGTAAAAAGTGTATCCGAAGGCACAATAATTTTTAATCAGAAAAAAATGACATTTTTCTAAATATTTACAAATGGTAGTATTCATGTAATTTTTGGAATTTTTAGCTTAATTAATGTGCGGAACCTCAAAATTGAATTTTGATTTCGAATTTAAACTCAATGAGGTCGAAAGATGAATTTTGATATGAAATACCACAATTTGCGTGTCATAGGTCGGTTCATTTTTTGACAAAGTATATATCTAACTTAATATTTTTGGGTGCTCTGAATTTAGTAGTGATTTGTATTTTTTCATTTGAAGCTCCTGTGAAAAAGTAACTTTTTTAAGTGGACATACCAGGATCTAAGAGTTGCTATTTGAACATCTGAGTGACCAACAGGGTTTTCTACGAGCGTCGTTAGCCTAGTATTGCTACCATATCGAGGTAGGAATTTGATTATCTGAATTTGTATCTATTTTGTCTATAATTACATTAAAATTTATTTAAGAAAAATCATGATTTTACAATGATTTAAGAAATTGTTGTAAATAATTGAGTTATACTAAGATTGGACTATATAGATTTTTATACATATTTTTACATTATGAGTTTCGGTTAAATAATAATGTGCTACTCATATTATAGTAAATCCTAAGATAATGCTAAGTTAGATTTTAAAGTATAATTTAATTATTGGATGCATAGTTATTATGAACTGTTGCATATTGTACATATTATAAGATCACATAATTGAGTTTCGTTATAACATCGCGATATTTTAGATTGCTGACGAGTTGCTGCAGTATTAAGTGAGAGATCTAGGCCCCTGCTCAAGTTTCTACTGATATCCCTATAAGAAGTATCAGGATGCTAGATACTTCTATTACAGAACTATTGTGAGGTCGCAATAGGAGGACGAGAGATTACTTATTTTCTTGTTGATGTATCATATATACAATAATGTGATTTTGGATTTGGTTTGGAATATATGATTACTCTAGATACTAATAATTTATAAATTTGATTTATATATGCACTTAAAGATACTAATTATGCAAATTTAATAAATTGTTTTAATTCAAACAGATAATTGAATTCCTACTGAGTATGTGAATACTCATCTCTTACTTTTTACATCTGAGGTAGTGCTCAGTGTGATTTTGGAAATTCGGAAGCTGAACAATGAGGAGTTAGGTACCTTGTTGGAAATTGGTAACTATATAAAATAAATTTTGTTTATTTATCTTGGCTTGTATCAAAACTTAAAAGCCCGTTTCATAGACTCAGTTTGTATAATTATTATGTTGGATTATGAGATTACTAGTAATGATCTTTAGTTTGTTTTAAGAAATTTTATTAACATTCTACGTCTAATAATGATCACAAAATTATGGAAATTTTGTGTATGTATATGCTAACTTGTTAATCATATCTATTGCGTAAACCGTCTTTAAAAATAAAATTTATTTATGACTCATAACTATACTCAAAATGATATTCTATTTCATGATAAACTATTACTGCTATAGAGAGGGAAGAGGTGTAATGCTTTGTTCATTCCTAAAAAAATTATCTGGATCAGGTATAGTCTTGAGACGAACCAACCTATTGAAGTTTCTTTCGAAATACTTGAAACCCCAAATGCTTGCTTGTGCATAACTTGTAGTGCCGTTGTTGTTATTTCTCCCTATGTCAAGGTCTCTATAATTTAGATATGCTCCCCCCTTGGATTCTTGGACACGAAGGGAGTCGTATAACTATAAAGTCTTCTTATCCAATTTATATGTACCGATTCCGTACTACTCCTTTCTTCCATAGTCATAAGGTATAGAATCATTTATATGTTTCCAGCACTTTGCGGGATTGGAGTTTTCTATTCTGGAATCTCATTCACTCTCCCATTATAAAGACTTGAGTTTTTGGACCGTTAGTTATTTATATTTTTAGCTTACTTATAAAAAAATATTAGACGATGAAAATTTATGACAAATTTTTTTTTTTATACTTTTATTTATTCTTAAGAGATTTATATTCATAACTAACCATTTACCTAATTTGATAATTTTGAAAACAAGTAAAATGCTTCTCAATGGTTAAGTAACCTTTATTTAAATTTATTTATAAACTTTTTCTTAAGGTGATTTAAATAATGCGTAACCATAAAGGGTTCCCAAGTGAAGAAGAGGGTCATGTACAGATCACTTAAGTCTCAAGCTCTTCTTAGACAGTTTAAGTCTTTGTGACAGAATCTCTTTAGATTTACATTTATTTAAATCAAAATATTTTCTCTTTTAGATTTTTTTGAAAAATATTTGTTTAAATTCTATTAAATTGAAATACATTTTAAAGTTCAACTTAATAAAACCATTTATTGCGAAATAAAATGCCAAGTTATAAGTATGATTTCAAACAACATCAAACTTACATAATTAAAATTATTTATCTCATAATAAGAACATATGCGGAAATAATTTTAATGGTAGTACTCTATTACTCGTATCTCTCATTCGTCTCTGCCTCGATTCCAGCTAACTCATCAATTAAATTAGAGATTTTTTTTCTTTTGGTACATTTAGCATGGATACTCATAAAATATAAACTTTCGCTTAGTAAGTATAATGTAATTCTCACAAAAATATCTTATTTATAAACAAAAAATCTTTTATGAAATCATTAATTTATGCATTATTATAAGATATTGTATCATGATTTTATCTCATTCTTTATCACAAAGTCTTTTATCTTTCTTATGGGCCCTGGTATAGGTATTGAGTGCGCACTACCGAATGGGGAACCAGGGGAATGACCTAACTGAAAATATCCACGGTCATAGTCTTAACATACTTTTCCTCAGGAATCCTCGCTTAGTAGAGGTCAGTGTTATTTTCCCATGGATATCCTCACCTAGTGGAGATTGGTATGATACCTTTAAATTCTTTATCTTATTTAGTCTTATCTTAACACGAGGGAGTATACTTTAACAACAAATCCAAACTTATATTTCATTATCATAGTATTTTCTTTGTTAAAGTATGCTAAAGTATTTTTCGTCGTAATGTTATAAAGTAAGTATACATTATTATTATAACATAAGAAATATATTTTTTTAAGTGTACATTATACATAAGTTATACAATAATAAAATAACGGTAAGTTAACATAAGAAATAATTTCAAACATGTCATACCGCAAACATGAAACATTTTCAAACCATCCATTCCATAGGTAAGATTGTATTTACCCTGTAATATGATTGTTCTAGTTTTACTCATTAATTACGTATATCTAGGTCAAAGTTTTGCCATAGTGTATGTATAGTCTATTTGTTAGTGTAATTTAAAGTGGATTTATACTTTTCTTAAAACTTCTAATTAATTAGTGGGCTTAAAATAACTAAGACTTAGTCATAATAAAACATAAAACTTCACATTTGAGAAATAATGTCATGTTATATTCATTGACTAATTTATACTTTGAACTTAGATGGACGAGATTTAATTCTCTTTAATCTTTGTCACGGTGATCTTTTTAATATATCAATGATTTGGTTGTTGGCTTGATTAATATCGTCCTAAATCAGTTAAGTTTCCTTAGTTATATTTCTTTTCATCAAATACTTGAATTATTCTTGATTAATTTCTTTATTCGTAATTAACGGTTATAATATGATAAATGAGTCAAACACACTAATACAACATAGATCACGCTTTTTAGGCCTATAACTAAACTTAGGCTAAGTACAATTAGAGTCATACATTATTTATTTCCTATAATTGATTTCATGTCTTATATTTAACTAAATCTTTTCTTATTCCAATTAGAGATCTAAAATAAAATTTTTTATTTAGTCTTATACTAAATTTTCAATTCAAAATTTTAAGATTTATAATTTATATTTTTTCCCATAATCCTAAGATTTCTAACATTTATGCCTTCCAATAGTAAATATTGAGTTATAGCTTATTTTTTTAAAAAAATATTCTTCCTTTATTTACTTCCCCACTTAAATATAGTCTTACACCTGCCTAAATTAACTTTCTCACATATTCGACTTATATTTTATCAAAATTATACTTTTGACCTAAATACTCAAAGTTTTGGTATTTCAGTCCTTTCAACTTTTGAGCAAACATCCTTAATTTTTGGAAATCATTTTTAATGGGTAAAGTCTATTCTCAAGGATCTAAGTCTAAATCACTAAGCTTAGTTCATTTTCATACGTATTTTATTTAAGGGTCTTACACTTAAAAATCTTCCACGTTTGTGCTTAGTCATTTCGATCTTATAATTATTAATGTTATTTAGTCTTTATTATTCTAAAGATTCATATTTAGAGGCTTAAGAAGTCAACAAAATAAGTTTAAACGTAATGTAAATTATGTAACATCTAAAGTAAATTAAATATGTTATTACCTATTTATTCTTTTGTAGAATCTATTTAAACACATAACAAGCAAGGTGGGAAATATTTACCTCTAAGCTTGTATTTTCTTTCTTACGTCTCCACCATAAAATTAGGTGCTCTCTTTTCTTAATTATAATTCTTAATTTTTAGAATCGATGGGTAAAATATTATAGCTCTTATAGATTTAGAAGAAAGTGAGGTAGAAAGAGTTTTTTTTTTTAGAAAAAATAATTAGAAAAATGAAGGTAGTTTTGGCTAAGAAATTGGATGGTTAAGTATGGATTTGCAATGGCCAAAGGAAGGATTTATTTATAAGTCATCCATAGGAGTTATCCAATAATACATACTTTTACATTCTATCTAATAATCTGAGCACCACTATTACTAATTTTGTTAATATATCTTCTTTTACTACTCCATTGTCTTATCTTTTACTTTATTTTTCACTCATCCACTATTTTTGTCTCTAATTTTTCTTCTTTTTCAATTTTTTAGAATCCAATACTACTAGCTCCTAAAAAACATTTCCACTATATTAATATTTTCATATCTTTTGAATTATTTTGGAGACAAAAACTACTAATTAGTTTTGTCTATATTTTTCACTTTGAATTATGGCCACTAATTTCCAAAAAATATTTTCATTATCATTTTTTCTACCTTTTGAATTATTTTAGAGACAAAAGCTATCAATTAGTTTTGTCTATATTTTCCTTATTTAGAGTTACCCACTAACTTTATCACTTTCCTTTTCTATTTTACTAATTTAAAGTTATTACCTCCCTAAAATAAAACTTCACTACTCTTTATCCTTTTCTACAATTTATCTTCCACTCTCAGATTGATTTGTCTACTTAATTCTTTATATACTTAAATTCTAGCCATTCAAATTATGGCATGGTATTATTTTGGTGTAACCATTTATTTTAGGTTATAAAATGTAATAATTTTTAATGTGATATAAATATATCACATTCTTAACTAGGTTATATTTATGTACATAACGTAATCTTTGTAGAATTAATTTTTTATTAAGGAAAATTAACTTAGAATTTCTAAGTTAAAACAAGGAATAACTATGATTTTCTCACGTAAAATTTAAAATTAAAATAATACTATACATATAATTTCAAGGATTTGCAAATATAAACTTATTAAAATTCGATCCTTAGTCTATTAATAATAACTCTACTAAGGTTGCAAGTCTAGGGATTTCTAAGGGTTACAATCTCCCTTCTTATAAAATTTTCATCCTCGATAACTAGGATAATTCTGGGTACTTTTCCTTCATCTCTTTTTCTCATTTCCAAGTAGCCTATTTGATCTTATAGTTTCACCATAATACCTAAACTAAAGGTGTGGACTTATTTCTAAGAGTCTCTTCTTCACGAGCAAAAATGTTTACCAGTTTCTCCTCGTATGTCCAGTCCTCATAAACTTCAATAGCTTTATGCTTCAAAATATGTGACAAATCTGAGATATATTTTCTCAGCATGGACACTTGGAATACGTTATGTACTGATGCTTGATCAGGCGGTAAAGCCAACTTATAGGCTACTTTGCCAATCTATTCTAAAATTTTGAATGGTGAATCGACTATCGTGATCAGAAATGATATTTCCTAGTATTCCATGTAGTCTGACTATCTCAACCACGTATAATTTAGCTAACTTTTCCGATGAGTAAATGATTTTCATTGGTAGAAAATCCATAACAATTTTCTTCTATTTCCACTCTGAAATTTCAATTGGTTCCAATTCTTCAGCAGGCCATGTAACCTCCTAGAAATCCCTAGACTTGCAACATTAGTAGAATTATTAGTAATAAATTTAGTGTCGAATTTTAATAAGTTTATGCTTACAAATACTTAAAATTATATGTGTAGTATTATTTTAATGTTAAATTTTATTACATAAGAAAACCATAGTTTTTTCTTGTTTTAACTTAGAAATTCTAAGTTAGTTTTCCCTAATAATAAATTGATTCTACAATGATTATATTATGTAAATCAGTATAGCCTAATTAAAAATATGATATGTTTATGTCACACTAAAAATTGTTATATTTACGACCTAAAGTTAATGGTTGTACCAAAATAGTACCATGCCATAATTTGAATGGCTAAGATTTAAGTATACAAAGAACTAAGTAAACAAATCAATCCAAGGGTAGAAAATAAGTTGTAAAAAAAGATGAAAAGTAGTAAAGTTTTACCTTAGGAAGGTAATAACTTTAAATTATTAGAATAGAAAAAGAAAATGATAAAGTTAGTGGGAAATTCTAAAAGGAGAAAATATAGACAAAATTAATTGATAGCTTTTGTCTCTTAAATAAATCAAAAGGTAGAAAAAAAATGATAATGGAAATATTCTTTAGAAATTAGTGGGCATAATTCAATATGGAAGACATAGACAAAACTAATTAGTAGCTTTTGTCTCTAAAATAATTCAAAAAATATGAAAAAGATTAATATAGTGGAGACTTTCTTTGGGAGCTAATGGTATTAAATTAATTTAAAAAGAAGAAAGATTAGAGACAAAAGTAATGGATGAGTGAAAAATAAAGTAAAAGATAAGGTAATAGGGTAGAAAAAGAAGATATATTGATAAATTGATAATCATGGTACTTGGATTATTTGATGGAATGTGAAAGTGTGTATTATTAGATACCTCCCATGGATGGCCTATAAATAGATCCTTTATTTGGCAATTCAAGTCCATGTTTAACCTTTCAATTACTTAGCCAAAACTATCTTCATTTTTCCAGTTATCCTTTCTCAAAAAAAAAAAAAAAACTCTTTCTACATCACTTTTTTCCAAATCCACAAGAGCTATAATATTTTACCCATCGACTCTAGAAATTAAGAATTATAATAAAAAGAAGAGAGTACCTAGTTTTGTAATAGAGACGTAAGAAAGAATATTCAAGCTTCGAAGGTAAATATTCCTTCATCTTGCTTGTTATGTGTTTGAATAGATTCTATAAAAGAATAAATGGATAATAATATATATGATCTACTTTAAATGTTTATAATTTATATTACGTTTATACTTATTTTTTTGATTTCTTTAGCCTTTAAAAATGAATGCTTCATAATAATAAAGACTAAATAATAATAATAATAATAATAAAATCAAAATGATTAAACACAAAAGTGGAAGATTTTTAAGTGTAAGACCCTAAAATAAAATATGTATGAAAATGAATAAAGCTTAATGATTTATACTTAGATCCTTAAGAACAGATTTTTACCTATTAAAAATACTTTCAAAAAATTAAAGATGTTTGCTCATTAGTTGGAAGGACTAAAATGTAAAAACTTTGAGTATTGGGTTTAAAAACAATATTTTGGCAAAATATGGGACAAATATGTGAGAAAGTTATTTTAGGCAGTTTTAAAACTATTTTAAAGTATATAAGTAAATAAAAGAAGAATCTTTAATGAAAAAGATAAGATATAACTCAATATTTACCATTTAGGGCATAAATTCTAGAAATCTTAAGATTATGGGCAAAAACATAAATTACAAAACTTGAAATTTTGGGTTGGAAATTTAGTATGAGAATAAATAGAAAACTTCATTTTAGATCTCTAATTGGGATAAGAAAAGATTTACTCAAATGTAAGACATAAAATCAATTATACGAAATAAATAATCTATACCTTTAATTGTATTTTGCCTAAGTTTAGTGATTAGCCTAAAAAGCATGATCGATGCCAAATAATATTTAGTCTAAGTATGATTTTATATTTTAAATTGGTGTAGCCATTAGTGTGTTTGACTCAATTATCATATTATGATTCTTAATTACGAATAGAGAAATTAATCAAGAATAATTCAAAGTATTTAATGAAAAGAAATATAATTAACGAAATTTTAACTGATTTAAGATGATGTTAATCAAATCAACAACCAATTATTGATGGATTAAAATTATCACTATGATCAAGGTTAAGAGATTTAAATCTCATCCATTTAAGTTGAAAGTATAAATTAGTCAATGAATACAATATGACATTGTTTCTTAAATGTGAAGTTTTAAGTTTGATCAAGACTGAGTCTTAAATATTTTAAGCCCACTAAGTAATTATAAGTTAAAAAAAGTATAAGGCAACTTTAAAATTATTTTAACAAATAGAGTATGTATACGTTAGGGTAAAACTTCAACTTAGACGTACGTAATTAATGAGCGGAACTATGACAATCATATTATGATGTGAGTACAATTTCACCTATACCATAGATAGTTTGAAAATATTTCATGTTTGCAGTATGATATGTTTGAAATTATTTCATGTTTTAACTTGCTTTTATATTATCATGGTATGGCCTATGTATAATGCATGCTTATAACGACACTTTTCCTATGCTGTAAAAATGATGTATGCTTACTTTACAATGTTATCATGTAAAAATACTTTAGCATACTCTAACAAAGAAAATCTTATGATAATGGAATATAAGTTTGGACTTGTTGTTGAAACGTATCCACTCAAGTTAAAAAAAGATTAAATAAGATAAAGAATTTGAAAATGTCGTACCAACCTCCATTAGATGAGGATATCCGAGAGAAAATAAGACCGACCTATGCTAAGTGAGGATTCCCGAGAAAAAGTATGTTAAGACTATGACCGTGGGTATTTTCAGTTAGGTTGCTCCTCTGGTTCCCAATTCGGTAGTATGTATTCGATACGTACACTAGGGCCTAGAAGAAAGATAAAAAACTTTGTGACTGAGAATGAGATAAACTCATGATTCAATATCTTAAAATAAAGCATAAAGTAATGATTTCAAAAAACAGCATAACCAGACTTTCATAAAAAATTATTTGTTTATAAGTAAAATGTTTTGTGAGAATTACATTATACTTGTTCAGCGAAAGCTCACATTTTATAAGTATCCATACTATACGTACCAAAAGAAAGAAACCTCTAATTTGATTGATGAGTTAGTTGGAATCGAGGCGAGGATGAATGCGAGGCATGGGCAATAGAATACTACCATTAAAATTACTTTTGCATCTGTTCTTATTATGAGATAAACAATTTCAATTATGTAAGCTTGATGTTGTTTGAAAATATACTTATAACTTGACATTTTATTTTGCATTGTATGGTTTTATTAAATTGAAATTGAAAATGTATTTTGATTGAATAGAATTTAAATAAATGTTTTTTAAAAGATCTAGAAGAGATAATGTTTTGAATTAAATAAATGCCAAATACAACGGGTTTTGTCAAAAAGACCTAAACTGTCTAAGGAGAGCTTAGGACTTAAGTAATTCGTATGTGACTCTCTTCTTTACTTGGGAGCTATTTATGGTTGTGCATTATTTAAATCACCTTAATAAAAAGTTTATAATCAAATTTAAATAAAGGATACTTAATCATTGAGAAGCATTTTATTTGTTTTCAAAATTTAAGTAAATAGTTAGTTATGAATATAAATTCGTAAAATAAAAGCATAAAAAAAATTTTGTCATGAATTTTCAGCATCTAAATTTCTCTTTTTAAATAAGTAACCTAAGAAGATAAGTAGTTAACGGTCTGAAAAGTTCGGATTGTTATAGGCCGCTTATGTTCAACTTTGACTTTTTGACACGTCAAGCACCTTTGTACGTACTTAGCAACATCGGTTTTCATTCCATTCTACCAAAAGTATTCCTTTAGATCCGAATATATCTTTGTTACACCAGGATAGAAAGAATAAGGGGTCTGGTGTGCCTCGAAAAGGATTTGATTCTTCATTTTGGCGTCATTAGGTATGCATAATCTATCATTGAATTCGAGAATTCTGTCAGAAGAGAGACTGAACCTGGTCGGATTTATTTTTGTAATATCTTCCTTAATTTATGCTAAGATAGGAATGAGCTCTTGAGTTTCCTCATGTTCTCAAAAATATTTGGTTTAAAAGTTAATATAGATAATTTACCTATTATTAACTCTAAACTGACGTTGTGTAAATCTTCTTGTAAAGGCTTAGGTAAGGATTTTATTGATATAGAATTTAAGTTGTTTTTCTGCTTAGCGCATCTGCAACCCTATTTGCCTTACTTGGGTGGTATAAGATTTTATAATTATAATCCTTCACTAACTTAAGCCATCTACGCTGCCTTATGTTCAACTCTTTCTTAGTGAATATATACTTTAGGCTTTTATGGTCGGCATAAATTTGATACTGAGCCCAGTATAAGTAGTGTCGCAAAAGTTTGAGAGTGAATACTACAGCAGCAAGTTCTAGATCATGAGTTGGATAGCTTTTCTTGTGCTCCTTTAGTTGTAGACAACCATATGCCACAACCTTTCTATTTTGCATTAGTACTACTCCTAGTCCCAGCTTTGATGTATCACTATAAATGTCGATCTATCTTTCGATTGATGGGATGGTAATTATAGGTGCACTAGTAAGCCTATGCTTCAAGTCTTGGAAGCATTCTTCAGACTTCTCCGTCCATTCGTATTTCTTCCCTTCTTTTGTAAGGGTTATGAGGGGTGCAGTAAGCTTTGAAAATCTTTCTACAAATTTTCAGTAGTAGTCAGCTAATCCCAAAAAGCTCCTCTCTTCACTCGCAGTTTTAGGTGTTGGCCAATTGTTCACTATTTCTATCTTGAAAGGATCTATGGCAACTCCTTCCTTTACAACCACATGTCCTTAGAAATGGACTCGATCTAGTCCGAATTTGCACTTGGAGAATTTGCAAGTAGTGTTCCTTTAACTTCTATAGTAGGACTTTAAGATGTTATTCGTGTTTTTCTTGAGTCCTTAAGTAATTCAAGATGTCATCGATAAAGACTATGGCAAATTTATCCAAGTATTCCTTAAACACTATATTTATTAGGTCCATAAATGCCGAAGACGCATTGGTTAGCTCAAAAGGCATCACTAAGAACTCATAATGCCCATATCATATTCGAAAGGTAGAATTTAGAATATCACTTTCTTTAATTCTTAGTTGATGATAGTCTATTCACAAATCAATCTTTGAGAAAACTGTAACTCCTTTTAGTTGATCGAACAAGTCATCTATCCTTGGCAAAGGAAATTTATTCTTTATGGTCACCTTATTCAATTCTCTATAGTTGATGCACATTGTGAATGTTTCATCTTTCTTCTTAATGAATAGCATAAGTGTGCCCCATGATGAATGACTTGGTCAGATGAAACCCTTGTTTAACAACTCCTGTAATTGAGTTTGTAGCTCTTTAAGCTAAGTAGGTGCCATCATATAAGGTGCTTTGGAAACAGGTGTAGTACCAGGTAGTAATTTGATCTAAAAAGAAATTTCTCGCTCTAGCAATAGTCTTGGCAGATCATCGGGAAACACATTAATGTACTCCTTGACGATGATTACATCTTTTGGCCTCTTCTTTTCTTCTTTACTGTTATCTAGCATATTAGCTAGATATCCAAGAGACTTGTTACTCAACATTCTTCTTACTTGTATTGCTGAGATCATCACTCGAGATTGCTTCTTGGTATCTCCATTATAAGTGAACTTTTCTTCTCCTATAAGTTTAAACGTGATTATTCGATTTCGACATTTAATGTTAGCATTATACCTTCCCATGAAGTTCATTCCTAGCATGACATCATAATCAATCATTCCTAGGATGAATAGGTCAGCAAATAGTTCCCTAGCTACTATAATTATTAGAACATGTCTTATCCAATAATTCGTTGTTCAAGTTTCTCCTGAAGGTAGA
>JXTB01000494.1:272634-288203 GCA_002914805.1 Parasponia andersonii
TTTATCACATTTACACTTCTCTTAATATGAGTGGGTACATTTCAACAACAAACCTAATCTTATATTTCATTATCAGTACATTTCCTTTGTCAAAGTATGCTAAAGTATTTTTACATGATAACGTTGTAAGGTAAGCATACATCATTTTTATAGTGTAAGAAATGTATCTTTATAAGCGTACATTATACATAGGTTATACAATAAAAAAATAAAGGCAAGTTAACATATAAAATAATTTCAAACATATCATACTAGAAAGATGAAATATTTTCAAACCATCCATACCATAGGTGAGATTGGACTTACCTCGTAATGTGATTGTCCTAGTTCTACTCGTTAATTACGTATGTCTAGGTCGAAGTTTTGCAATCACGTATGTATACTCTATTGTTAGAGTAATTTAAAGTGGACTTAAACTTTTTTTTTAAAAAATTTTAATTACTTAGTGGGCTTAAAATAATTAAGACTCAGCCTTGATTTGAATAAAACTTCACGTTTGAGAAACAATATCATGCGATATTGATTGACTAATTTATAAATTTAACTTAGATGGAGGAGATTTAGTTCTTCTTAACTTTTATTATAATGATCATTTTAATCTATCAATAATTTCTTTGTTGACTTGATTAATATCATCCTAAATCAGTTAAGTGATTAATATTATCCTAAATCAGTTAAGTTTCCTTAGTTATATTTCTTTTCATCAAATACTTGAATTATTCTTGATTAATTTCTTTACTCGTAATTAATGGTCATAATATGATAAGTGAGCTAAATACACTAATAGCTATATAGATTTAAAATCTAAAATCATACTTGGCCTAAATATTATTAGGCATACATCACACTTTTTGGGTTTATAACTAAACTTAGGCTAAATAAAATTAGAGGTATATACTATTTATTTCATATAATTGATTTCATGTCTTATATTTAAGTAAATCTTTTGTATTCCAATTAGAAATCTAAAATAAAGTTTTATATTTATTCTTATACCAAATTTTCAACTCAAAATTTCAAATTTTATAGTTTATATTTTTGCCCATAATAATAAGATTTCTAACATTTATGCCTTCTAATAATAAATATTGAGTTATAGCTTATCTTTTTGTTAAATATTTGTATTTATTTGCTTTCATAGTTAAAAATAGTCTTACAACTGCCTAAATTAATTTTTTCACATATTCGACCCATATTTTAGTAAAATCATACTTTCGACCCAAATACTTAAAGTTTTGGAATTTTAATCCTTTCAACTTTTGAGCAAATGTGTTTAATTTTTGAAAAGCATTTTTAATAGGTTAAAATTTATTCTTCAGGATCTAAGTCTAAATCATTAAGCTTAGTTCATTTTCATGCATATTTTATTTTAGGATCTTATACTTAAAAATCTTCCACATTTGTGTTTAGTTATTTTGATTTTATTATTATTATAATTATTTAGCCTTTATTATTATGAAGTATTCATATTTAAAGGCTTAAGAAATTAACAAAATAAGTCTAAACGTAATATAAATTATATAATCTTTAAAGTAGATCAAATATGTTATTACCCATTTATTGTTTTGTAGAATCTATTTAAACACATAACAAGCAAGGTGAAGGAATATTTACCATCTAAGCTTTAATCTTCTTTTTTTCCGTCTTCACCACTGTATTAGGTGTTCTCTTCTCTTAATTATATTTCTTAATTTCTAGAGTCGATCAGTAAAATATTATAGCTCTTATGGATTTTGAAGAAAGTGAGGTAGAAAGAGTTTTTTCTTTTTAAAGAAAAGTAATTGGAAAGTTAAGTATGAATTTGCAATTGCCAAATGAAGCACTATTTATGGGCCATCTATAGGAGGTATCCAATAATACACATTTTTACCTTCCATCGAATAATCTAAGTTCCATTATTATTAATTTTGTCAATATATCTTCTTTTACTACTCCATTACCTTATCATTTACATTATTTTTTACTCATCCAGAACTTTTGTCTTTAATATTTTTTTTTTTTCAATTATTTGGAATCCAATACTACTAGCTCCCAAAGAAAGTCTCCACTATATTAATCTTTTACATATCTTTTGAATTATTTTAGAAACAAAAGCTACTGATTAGTTTTGTTTATAGTTTCACCATAATACCTTAACTAAAGATATGGTCTTATTTCTAAGAGTCTTTCTTCACGAGCCAAAATCTTTACCGGTTTGTCAAATCCTCATAAAGTTCAACAGGTTCATGCTTCAAAATATGTTATAGGTCTGAGATATAATTCTTCAACATAGACATGTAGAACACGTTATGCATTGATGCTAGTGCGGTAAAGCCAACTTATAGGCTATTTTCCCAATATGTTCTAAAATTTTGAATGGTTCGATGTATTTTGGACTCATATTTTCTCTCTTTCTAAACCATATTACTCCCTTTATTGGTGCTATTGTGAGAAAAACTACATCTCCCACTTTGAATTTTAATGGAGTTCTCTGCTTTTCTACATAGCTTTTTCTATCTACTCTAAGTAGTTTCCATCCTTTTCCTGATTTTTTGTATAGTTTCGGTAGTTTCCTTTATGAAATTAATGGTTTCTAAATATTTCTCCCCAGGATCAAACCAATAGATTGAGGATCTGTATCTTCTTACATAAAGTGCTTCATAAGGTGTTGCCTTGATAGAAGCCTAGTAGCTATTATTGTAGGAGAACTCTATCAATGGAAGCTTCTTATTCCATATTCCTTTAAAGTCCATGACGTATGCCCTAAGCATATTCTCCAAATTTTGGATGGTTCATTCTGATTGCCCATCAGTCTGAGAACGGAAAGCCGTGCTAAAATTTAGTTTTGTACCTAAGGCTTGTTGGACTTTTCACTAAAAAGTAAAGGTGAATCAATTGTCACGAATAGAAATGATATTTCGTGGTATTCTATATAGTCTGACTTTCTTAGCCATGTATAATTCAGCTAATTTTTCTAATGAGTAAATTATTTTCATTGGTAGAAAATGTGCTGATTTTGTTAGTTGACTGATTCAAATTAATGAAGTATTTTCCCAAGTGCAGGAGTGCCAAAGTAATAAATTACTCGGTATGACTGAGATTGATCCACAGGAAGATTAGTGAATAATACAAGACCATAACACATATATTACAGGAATAAAGATGCTGGAAGAAAGTATGTTGTAGGATGATTATGACAATATGAAAAAAGTGACAAAAATATAACGATATAAAGTTGCAGAATTAAACAGTTGCTAAGATTAGGGGATCTACTCTTGGGTACATCAAATAAGTATAACCTAAGATCTTTTATCACTCAATTGGAATCCACACACAACGGAGGTTCCAATCGGAAGAATAATCATTAAAGGTTCATTATTAGTTATTTATGTGATTAGATTAGTTTTCTTAATTACCTTCTTTGATAATGCCAACACTTGCAAATGTGGTCAAGCATTCATGGTACCACCTTACGTCTACAACAAATCAAAATTCCTTCCTATCACAACCAGTACAAAAGGTATTAAGTATTTGTTGTGCCAAAGGTTGACTACAATGAATCAAAACCCACCACTTAACAAGGATGGTATTAAGATTGATTAAGAAAATTAAATAGCACGTATATAACAATGATTAAAGGATATAAACAATAAAGTCTACCTAGAATTTAGATTATACCTATCTTTCCCCCAAGAGATTCACCCTTTCACCTTAGCAACATGCAAGATTAAGTAAACATGATAAAGAAGAATAACAAGTATGAACACAATATGAACAAACTATAAACATAAAACTCTTACAACTTTGAAGGCAAAGCAAGATTAAAATATCATGAATAACAAGAGGAGAATAAAAGAGAGTGATCTAGTTTACAAAACCAAGATGCCTCTTAAGCCTAGCTTAAGCATCTATTTATAGGAAAATTTAGAGATACAAAGTCAAATTCGTAAACTAAGGATAAGAGCAAGTTGACAACTTGTTTTGGCAGATTCAGTCTCTCCCAAAGATGTATCCAAAACTTCATGAATTTGGATGATAAATGTCTTGATCAAAGAAGAAAACTTGAACCTTATCTCTTAGGAGTCGTATTCCACCAAAATTGCATCCATTGGAGATAAATTTCTTGACTTTTAGCAAAATTGGTGAAGTTAGGTTCTGTTGAGTCAAAATCGGTTGCTGATCTTATAATGTGGAAAGATCCAATATTTTTACCCAGATTTCTGCTTCTTTTCAATTTTCTCAAAGAAAAAATCATCTAAAAATTTTGTGTTCGTGTCCATAGCATGAAGAATCACTCCATTTGAGATTGTAATGAGGTCAGAATGGGCCAAACAATAAAAGGTGTCAGGCTGAACGTAAGTGCAGTCTAATTTATAATGTTGTCCATTTGAGACCCATTTCAAAATAATCTGGGCAGATTTTGTAAATTAGAATTAATAATTGAGTTCAGAATCCATGAGTTCAAGAATTGGATCAAAATCCCATGTAGTTTAGAATCTGTGCCTATTTTATGAAACTTACGCAGAAACAAAGATTTAGCACAAATTAGAGGTAATTCTTGCTTTTATGCCTATGTCTATAAAAGTACTTTAAATTAGGGAATTAAATAAAACTCTAAGTGTATAATGATGATCTAATCCCATAATAAATGTACACAATTAGACGTTCATCATTAGTCGATCCANAAGAGGAGAATAAAAGAGAGTGATCTAGTTTACAAAACCAAGATGCCTCTTAAGCCTAGCTTAAGCATCTATTTATAGGAAAATTTAGAGATACAAAGTCAAATTTGTAAACTAAGGATAAGAGCAAGTTGGCAACTTGTTTTGGCAGATTCAGTCTCTCCCAAATATGTATCCAAAACTTCATGAATTTGGATGATAAATGTCTTGATCAAAGAAGAAAACTTGAACCTTATCTCTTAGGAGTCGTATTCCACCAAAATTGCATCCATTGGAGATAAATTTCTTGACTTTTAGCAAAATTGGTGAAGTTAGGTTCTGTTGAGTCAAAATCGGTTGCTGATCTTATAATGTGGAAAGATCCAATATTTTTACCCAGATTTCTGCTTCTTTTCAATTTTCTCAAAGAAAAAATCATCTAAAAATTTTGTGTTCGTGTCCATAGCATGAAGAATCACTCCATTTGAGATTGTAATGAGGTCAGAATGGGCCAAACAATAAAAGGTGTCAGGCTGAACGTAAGTGCAGTCTAATTTATAATGTTGTCCATTTGAGACCCATTTCAAAATAATCTGGGCAGATTTTGTAAATTAGAATTAATAATTGAGTTCAGAATCCATGAGTTCAAGAATTGGATCAAAATCCCATGTAGTTTAGAATCTGTGCCTATTTTATGAAACCTAGCCAGAAACAAAGATTTAGCACAAATTAGAGGTAATTCTTGCTTTTATGCCTATGTCTATAAAAGTACTTTAAATTAGGGAATTAAATAAAACTCTAAGTGTATAATGATGATCTAATCCCATAATAAATGTACACAATTAGACGTTCATCATTAGTCGATCCATAATCACCAATATTACATCGTATTCTTCTAGTGTTCTTGGTAGTAATAATCTAAGTATTACTAATTTTATCAATATATCTTATTTTACTATCCCATTACCTTATCTTTTATTTTAATTTTCACTCATCCACTATAGTAATCTTTTTCATACCATTTGAATTATTTGGAGACAAGAGCTACTAATTAGTTTTGTCTATGTCTTTCACTTTGAATTATGGCCACTAATTTCCAAAGAATATTTTTATTATTATTTTCATTTTCTACCTTTTGAATTATTTTACAGACAAAAGATATCAATTAGTTTTATCTATATTTTTCCTTTTTTTAGAATTACCTACTAACTTTATCCCTTTCCTTTTCTATTCTACTAATTTATAGTTGTTACCTCCCTAAGATAAAACTTTACTATTCTTTATCTTTTTCTACAACTTATTTTCTACCATTAGATTGATTTGTCTACTTAATTTTTTGTATACATAAATCCTAGCAAATCAAATTATAGCATGGTCTTATTTTGGTGTAACCATTAACTTTAGATTACAAAATATAACAATTTTTAATCTGATATAAATATGACACATTCTGAACTAAGTTATATTGATGTACATAATGTAATCTTTGTAGAATTAATTTATTATTGAGGAAAACTAACTTAGAATTTCTAAGTTAAAATAAGGAATAACTATGTTTTCTTGCGTAGTAAATTTCAATATTAAAATAACACTATATATATTATTTCACTGATTTGCGAACATAAACTTAGTAAAATTTGATTCTAAGTTTATTAATAATAATTCTACTAAAGTCGCAAGTTCAGGGATTCTGAGGGGGTTACACTTGTTGGTAATAAAACAAGCGTTATTATTCACTCAAATATTTTTATAAGAGAAAATTCTCAACTTCACTCTTCAAGCTCACTCACTCAGTAGAAGCTATACTTCTTTCTCTGTTCTCATCACTCTTAGAAGCTTTGCTTCTTACTTGATGCTTAGAAATCAAATGGGGAGGGGTATTTATACTACATGAAAACAAATGAGAACCATACAAATATAAAATTATAAAAATCCTTAAGCTAAACATATTTTCTTCTACATATTTCTAATAATAATTTAAGTAATCAAATAATTCACATGTAAAAAACTAATATCTATCTAAGACTAGAAGATTTTAGGTAGAAAGCTTCTTCAATTTGGACTCAGACTTTTTCTTTTATGAGCTTTGCACTTGGGCTAACTTCAACTTATTGGGCCTTATGTTAATGGGCCTAGAACACTTCTTATGGGCTTAAACAAGTTTATTTTCAACATCCCCGCTAAACATGTTTTATAATACCAAGCAAATTTCTTAATCTTGTGAACTCTTCAAACTTGAATGGCTTGGTGAAAATATCAGCAATCTGATCATATGATCGCATATACTCCAATTGTACTTCTTTGTTTACAACACATTCTCTTTTGAAATGATAGCGGGTGTCGATATACTTGCTTTGTTCACTAAAGACTGGAGTTTTAGCCAAAGCTATTGCTGATTTATTGTCGATACAAATCTCTGTTGGCTCCTTTTGAGGTATGTTTAACTCTTTTAACAACCTTCTTTAGCCAGATTGCATTACTAACACATAATGTAGCAACTACGTACTCAACTTTGCATGTGGAAAGGGTGACAATCGGTTGTTTCTTAGATACCCATGTGAAGGTGGGTTCTCCCATAAAAAATACAAAACCAGTTATGCTTTTTCGATCATCTGTCTCCGGCCCAGTAACTATCATTGTAGCCAACGTGTTTGGAATCATTAGAAACTGAATAGAACAAGCCAAGATTGATCGTACCTTATAGGTAGCAGAGAATTCTCTTTGCAGCTTTAAAGTGAGTAGTTGTTGGAGTTTCCATGTAATGACTCACTAGTCTAGTTGCATAGAGAATGTCGGGCCTTGTACATGTCAGGTACTGAATGCATCNACTAACACATAATGTAGCAACTACGTACTCAACTTTGCATGTGGAAAGGGTGACAATCGGTTGTTTCTTAGATACCCATGTGAAGGTGGGTTCTCTCATAAAAAACACAAAACCAGTTATGCTTTTTCGATCATCTGTCTCCGGCCCAGTAACTATCAATGTAGCCAACGTGTTTGGAATCATTAGAAACTGAATAGAACAAGCCAAGATTGATCATACCTTATAGGTAGCAGAGAATTCTCTTTGCAACTTTAAAGTGAGTAGTTGTTGGAGTTTCCATGTAATGACTCACTAGTCTAGTTGCATAGAGAATGTCGGGCCTTGTACATGTCAGGTACTGAATGCATCTAACAAGGCTCTTGAAGAGTGTAAGATCCATCTTTTATACTTCATTATCTTTGAATAATTTTATTCCACACTCCACTAGTGTACTTATCAGCCTGCAATCATCCATATAGAACTTCTTCAAGATCTCCTCTGTATAGCTTTCTTGAGAGATAAAGATACTTTCTTTCTTTTGCTTGACTTCTATGTCGAGGTAGTATGTCATAAGTCCGATGTCTGTCATTTCAAACTCATGTGTCATTACTCTCTTGAATTTGTCAAACATCCTTAGATTACTTCCAATGAATATGAGATCATCCACGTAAAAGCATACGATCAGGATGTCTCCGTACTTAGTCTTAACGTAGAAAGCATGTTCAAAAGGGCACTTAATAAATCCATTCTCTTAGAAATATTTGTCAATTCGGCTATTTCATACTGTTGGTGCTTGCTTTAGACCGTATAGAGCCTTCTTCAGCTTTAAAAGCTTATCTTTATGCCTTTTCCTATCATAACCCAATGGTTGTTCGATACAGACTTCTTCTTCAAAAACTCTATTTAGAAATGCAGACCTTACATCCATCTGAAGAATCTTCCATTTGTTCTAAGCAGCAAGAGAAATAATTAGTCTTATAGTTTCCAATCATGTAACAGGAATGAATATCTCGTCATAGTCAATGCCAGCTCTTTGACTATAGCCTTTCTTAACTTGCTTTGCTTTGTATCTTTCTACATCTTCGTTGCCATTCTTCTTTACCTTGTATACCCATTTTACACCGATAGCTTTATGACCTTTAGGAAGAGTGGATAGTTCCCAAGTGTCATTCTTCTCTATGGCTCTGACTTCTTCATTCATCACATTCCTCTATTTTTCATCTTGTACAGCATCTTGGAAGTTCACCGGTTCACAATCGGTCACCTTATATAGATCTCCAAGACTTCTTATACGTTCTTCATACCTCTCAGTAGAGAAAGATGATTGTGAATCTTCATAAGTGGATGATGTTGGCGAGGAAGGTAGAGCAATAGTTTTCTGATGGACTTCTATTGTCTGCTCTACTAGTGTTTCCATATCTTCAAATTGTGGAAAGAAATTATTGTAATTTGTTTGAGAACCAAAGTCCCATTCACCTTCTTCATCGAATATTACATCATGGCTGATGATTAATTTTCTATTGTTAGGATTGTATAACTTATATCCTTTGGAGTTGGTATCGTAGCCGATGAAAATGAACTTCTCGCTTTTATCATCAAGTTTGGTTCTATGTTCGTCTAGCACATGCTCATGGGCTATGCTTCCAAAAACTCTCAAGTGTGAGATCCCAGGCTTCCTGCTGCTCCATGCTTCTTATGGTGTCTTTCTCTTCACACTTCTTATTAGAGATCGATTGGACAAATAAACTGCACATGCAACAGCTTCTGCCTAGAACTTTTTGGATAATCTCTTATTTTTCAGCATGCTTTGAGCTATATTGAGGATGGTTCGATTCTTCTTTTCTATCACACCATTCTGTTGAGGGGATCTTGGAATGGCTAAAGGTCGTCGAATTCTATTTGCTTCACAGAATTCTTGGAACTCTTTTGAAGTGAATTCTTCTCCTCTAACAGATCTCATGGCTTTGAACTGAAGACCGCTTTCCTTCTCTACAACAGTCTTGAATTTCTTGAAAGCTTCCAAGACTTCTGACTTTTACTTTAAGAAATAAACCCAAGTCTTTCTTGAGAAATCATTAATAAAGAGCAAGAAGTAATTGCTTTTACTGAAAGAACTTGGTTTAGTAGGACCGCACATATCTGTATGCATGAGCTCTAATGGCTTATAAGCTCTCAAATTCGACTCTTTTGGAAATTTTTTCCTCAATTGCTTCCTGAGTAAGCATCCTTCACAAAGCTAATCAAGATGATTGATGCATGGAAAGACTCTCACCATTTCTCTCTTGGATAGTAGCTGTAGTCCTCTAAAGTTGAGATGCCTGAATCTTAAATGCCATAGCCATGATAAATTCTTGTAACATGCTTTGAGATATTTTGCTATATCATTTTGAATGTTCAATAAGAATATTCTATTTCTTGACATAAGCATCTTGGCAATCAAGTTCATGTTTTTATCTCTTATAGAAAGACTATAACCTTTTAAGTAAATATCATAGCCTTTCTCTAAGAGTTGTCACAAACTCAAAATGTTTGTTTTTATTGTGGGAATATAATAAACAGTTGAAATAAATTGATGCTCCCCATTTTTTAAGCGGATAAGAATTTTACCTTTTCCTTTTATCACTACTTTTGAATCATCACTGAAAGAAACACTCCCACTGATTAATTCATCAAGCTCTACGAATATTGATCGACGCCCATACATATGATTGCTAGCACCGGTGTCAAGACACCATATGTTGACTTGTTCTCCGTTGTTATCATTATATGCTAGTAATATAGTGCTATTTTCTTCTATTTTCTCTTCAACGTAATTGACTTTCTCTTTAATTTTACTATTAGGTGCTCTACACTATCTAGTATAATGGCCAAACTTGTGACAATTGAAACATTCAACTTGAGACTTCTCATATTTGAGTTCATTCGACCTCTACCATGATCTCTTGTAGAACTTTTTCCTCTTTCGAAATTGCTGATATGATAATTATAGTTATTGTTGGAATTCCAACCTCATCCACCACCTCGACTTGTACCATGTCCTTGTCCTCGGGCTTGTCCTCTACCATGACCACATTGACTTCTTTCGCTACATTGACTATCTTCTTTCTCTGTAAGTTTTGTCTTGAGAAGCTGCTCCTTAAAATTTGACTTCTTCTTTTTCTTTTCTTCATGAGTTTGTAAAAAACCCAAGAGTTGTTCTATCATTATGGCTCCCAAATCATTAGTTTCTTCGATAACCTTAATAATATTTTCAAACTTTGGATCTAATGATCGAAGAATCTTTTCCATGATCGTAATATTTTCAAGTTTCTCACCATTTCACTTCATTTGATTCGAAATGGCTAAAAATCTTAAAAAGTAGTCAGAAACTGACTTAGTCTTTGTCATGTGTAGTAAATTAAATTCTCCTCTTAAAGTTTGAATACGGACCTTTTTAACTTTTTCTTCTCCTTTATATAAAATTTAAAGTTTCTCCTATGTTTCCTTAGCGGAGGTTGCACTTGAGATTTTCTCAAACCCATCATCATCTAATTCTTGGTAGATGAGGAATAGAGATTTTTTTTTCTCTCTTTCTTGAATCTTTTAAACTATCCTTCTGTGTTGAGGATAATATTGCCTCATCTCTTGGCTCTTTGTAGCCTTTTTCTACTACTTCCTAAACATCATGTGCCCCAAGGAGAACTTTCATTTGATAGTTCAATTATTAAAGTTGTTACCTTGAAGTGGTGGAATTTGAAAAGATGATATATGTTGTTAGCCATAACTAATAACAGAGTGAGTTTTTGGAAATTTTGACTTTACAGATAGATCTGGAACGTAGAAAAACCTTAAGATTGACTTGTATATCGACTTGGTAAAAGTCAATTGTCAAAGTCAATAGTCAACGACGCGGTCCAATTTCTCTGACGGCTCAGTCAATGACTGTAATGGCTCGGTCAACGGTTATGATGGCTTGGTCAAATAGCTCTGACTTGGCTTAACTTGATGAGTTGACTTAGTTATGATAGCAAACTTCTGACAACTTGTTCAGACTCATTTGGATTCCGATTAGGCTGATTTATTTGATTTGTCCTACCGAGCAAAGCTTCTTTAGAAACACCACTTGGGAATCTAGCGAAATAGACCATAGATTTAATCTAGCTCATTTCGGTGGAATCTTCTCTCACCAAGCCCAACTCAGGGAGGCTCTTATTCATCAATAGAAGAAGCCTATCAACTCCACCAAGGAATAAGGAAATAAATGAAGCTTGAATAGTTCTGTTATTGGTCCTAGCTCCATTACTACAGAAAGTAGCTTGTAACCTTATTAGAATAAATAGATCGTTGTTGAACTTATTCGTGACAAACTGCCATCGATGGACAAGCTTGGTAACATTTTGTTCCAAGTTCCTACTGAATGTGAATACCATCATAATTGCTCGAACCAAAACTGGTTGAATTTTCCACTATAGAACAACTCCAAAGCTCCCTCCTCCGCCACCTTGAATAGCCCAAAAAAGATCTTCTCACATAGATTTTATGCCAAGAATCCTCCCATCAATGTTGACTAATTGAGCATCAATAATATGGTCAGCCGAAGGCCATACTTTCGAAGCATGGCGCCATATCCACCTCCACTGAAGAGTCCTCCAACACCTACAATGTGGGCTATAGCTGCAGGAAACCTTAGAGTTTCACTTTTCTCAGCAATATTGTAATAAACTTGACCAATTGTAGCTCCAGCTTCAACCCAAGCAGTTTTATCTTCTAAGTCAACGTTGACTAATCTAAGGTCGATGAGATCAATTAGAACAAATGGGAAGTCACGTAGGAAAGACCCTCGTAATAGTGGCCACTGCTCTGGACTCTGATTTGAAACCCATATTTTTGAGAGCAGTATATAGTGATTTGGACATATGAGACATTCAATGGTGTGATGATAACGACGGGTTTTGGTATGGCTGGAGAAGAAAAACGTGGGTTTTATATAGAGAAATTCAAGATAGTGAAATACGACGTATCGTTTCGGTTGAAAATAATGGAGGTGCAGTTTGAAGATTGCTAAAACAAGCACTATAGAAAGTCATCATGACTATCAGTAGAAGCTGCACAAACAAAGGAGACAAGGAAAATGAGAATAATGCAAGAAAAGGCTGAACGCACTATAACAAAAAGGGCATTTCAAGGCACTTTATAAGTTCCTTGAAATGCCTTTTATGACGCCCACAAAAGTGTCTTGGTTGCAGGTGCCGTAATAGGCCTTGACTACCAAGGCACCATGGAAGGTCTACCAAGGCGCCTTGCAAATGCCGTGAAAGGCATCTTCCACGATGCTTTTTAAGCGCCTTGGTATCTAAATACTAAGGCACTTAAAAAGCATTGTGGAAGATATCTACCAAGGTGCCTTGGAGGTGCCGTGAAAGGCATATTCTACGGCGTCTTTTAAGAGCCTTGGTATCTAGATACCAAGGTGCTTAAAAAGCGCCATGGAAGATACGTTTCACGGTGCTTATAAGGTGTCTTGGTAGACATTGTACAAAGGTCCTTCCTCGGTGCCTTATAAGCACTATGGTACATAGTTCCAGGGAGTATTTGTATTGTATTTGTCTATACTATCCCTCTGGAATTTTATAAATATAATCCAAATTCATTACATACATCAAATATTTGAAATAAAATGGAGTATAAATATATATTTACATACTAATATTAAATTAACATAATAACTTGATCATAATCATATCCATATAGTCTATATAAACTAAGTGTATATATATATATATTAGTTTTCTAAGCTAAACTAACATGATCATCAAAGACTATATATAATTTAAATAAACAAAGATTAAGAACCTCAAGTGATAAATTCTATTAGTTCTTCGACCCACTCTTCAAGAAGTCTATTGATATCAACTTTGTATAAAAATTTTGTCCATTAAACTACAAATTCAAACACCTTATTTGTTAAAAAGTGATCAATCAAACTATAAATTAGAAGAGAACTAATAAAACATATGTTTATATACCATTGTGGTAAATGATTTAATATTGGCTTGTTCAATGACTTCTCTCATAAATTTACATATGTAGAATCCACACTCAACATTTGTCAGTTGTTTTAGGCACTATACATAAGTATAAAGTAAACATAAATAATTTTAATTAATCTTCCACCTAACAAGTATTATTAATTAAAGTTTAGTACCTTTATTAACTTATAAACCGAACCATTTGGTCTTCCTTTCTTCCCTTTTTCTACATTATATATGTTGAATGCACTTTGAATTGGAAATGGCAAACATAATAATAAAAGATTAACAATACTAGCCATAAGTAAAAATACCATAAGAAACTGAACTATAACAAAATAACTATTAGAGAACTTACTAGATCATTATTAAACCAATTTCCTCACAGAGAGCTAAGCCGAGAGGATCTAGAAACCATGCATAATCTTTGAGAGGATAAATGATAAGCAACATCCAATGATCCCTACTCATAAAATTGATGATAACGATTATTAATAATGTAACAATTAACTTCATATAGGAAGTAGTTGATCATATGACAATTTGTTAAGTTTAAAATCTTACCCATGATTCCAAGGTGTAATTAGAAATTGATGTTCATTCTCTATGGATAACATCCGTGTTACTAAACTTATAGCAGGATCCTCACATGGACCACCTTCTGTAGTAACTGCACTAGGATCCATGAATATATACCTAGCTTGATAGCCATATTGGGTCACTAAATGGTGTAAATGCCTACAAGTACAAAATACAATGTGAATTAAGTATTATATTATATAATTGCCAACTATAGATATATGTCCATATATGAAGTTCTATATATATAAAAAAAAATAAACTTCTTACCTTATGTATAACGTAATAGGCACGGCTCCAATCTTTTGTAACGTGCAAAACTCAATTATGTCTTCTTTGAATACAGGTAAATGAAAAGCTTCTCCAAACACTTCGTCATCAAAAAGAACATGAACAATAATATCTTCATCCACTCCTTGAATGGTATTCAATTGTAATCTTATAGAAGCTGGTGCACCATCAACAAATCTAAATTGTGTTTGTGTAACAGATTTTGCCTTCTTTCTTTGTGGATGTACTATTTCTTGTGTTTGAGGTGGCTATGGTTGTGAAGATTTATTCTTCCCCGTTTGATGCCTATTTATATCATTAAACTCCTAAAATCCAAATAAATAATGAAATGTTAACAAATAAGTTAATAATTCACATTAGAATTGAATAAAGGATGAATTTATTTGGAAAATAGGTCTGTATACCAAATTATCTTTAAAGATGACAAGCATCTTAGACCATGCAATATGCGATCCAAGTGCGTCACCTACCAACCTTGTATCATCATCTGGATTTGGAATAGGAATTAGGGCTACAGTATCAAGAACAACCTGTACTGATACACGAAAATTATGCTACCCTATTTCTCTGCCGTGAATAATAGTTGATGAGGTTGACTCTTGTACATGTCCTAAAGCAACAATGTTATCAGGAGACCCCATTGTAAGCTTGCATGGTTGGTTCTACAATATAGAAAATCAAACACAATTTATAAATATAAGTAGGTAATAAACAAAGAAGAAAGAAACTCATACAAACATACTTTTTTGAGTCATGAAGATGTTCATACAGCTACCATTGGATTTACATGTATCTCTTACGGTTGCACTTCTTCCCTTTGAACTTCTGGCCGTAAAGGAATTGTATTAGAACCACCAACATTACTTTATTATCCTGCTTGAATCTTAGCAATTTCTTCTTTGAACCGTTCTTCTTGTTCTTTAAGCATTTATTGCATCTTCCATGTTTGTTCATCTTGCCATTATTTCAAATCAAATGATTGTTGCTTTTTTGTTGGAGCAGGTTGATGAAAATATTTTCTGTGGCTAACATAAAATCTCATTCCCCATACATGTCCAGAATATTCAGGAGTACCTAAAGTTATTGTTAAGATATCATTAGAATCATCTATCTTCATATTTCCCTCTTAGAACTGTTGATTATAATCTTTCTACAAAACATGTACAGAATTGAACATTAGACTATGCTATACTTTTAACAAAATTGCAAATTAATATAATCAATATGTTGTAATAAGCAACTTAC
>JXTB01000494.1:291000-302101 GCA_002914805.1 Parasponia andersonii
ACATACTAGATAACAAATTGCATCTTTAAATTTATTTCGATATAAAATACAATCATTTGGGTAAGCGTGAATTTTCTCATATTGCATACCCAATGAGCATAAAGTCTTTTTGGTCTCATAGAAGGAGGTGGCATCTTATTATCATTTGGCAATATCTCTCCTAGTAACAAGTCTGAAAAACTCTTATCACTCTATCCATGTCTTGCTTTCAAATTATACAATTTCAATAATACAGACAACTTTGTAAATTTCATACAACCTGGATAGATTGGTTTCTTAACATCATTAAGTAATGATTGAAACATAATAGGATCTACATCTGTTTCATACTGTGCATCATCAATCATTTCGAAAAGTTCATCATTTAAATCTAACTCATAATCATCCCTTATACTCTTCTTTGACAAAAATCCAATAATTGGAACCTTTTCACCATGTCAAATCTATTGTTTGTAACTTTGATCTATTCTATTGAAATATAAGTGTTCTTTTATCTTTTTAACACCCATCTTTTATAAATTTTCACATTTAATACATAAACATGGAATTAAATTAGAATCTTTGACATTTTCAATAGCAAACTCCAAAAAGCTATTAACTCCTTTTTCTATATTCAGTCGATAGTCTATCTGCCAATATCCATTCCTTATCCATTCAAAGTACAATTGAAAAAAAAATAAATAAATAAACAACTGATATCAAAAACTAACTAAATTGAGTACCATCAAAAATTGTACATGATCTCCCCTATTTCTAGCATTAACCAATTGAATAACTAAACCACCAATTGTACATTAACACTCATTTCAAATTATTCTTATATTTCTAAGTACTACCAAATTTAGAACTTAATTTATTCTTAAATAGTCTCATTTGTTACAAGCAATTTATCAATCAACCAAATATAATATATGATAAAATAATATCAACACAAATAATAAGATAAAACCAATGTGAAAGTGACAGAAGTCAATAAAAGAAAAAAATTTGAGAGACATACCTCAGTTTGTTCAGTTTGCTAATTCACAAATACTCTAAGTACTCTAACTTCTACTAAAACCTATGTGCAAATTAAAATGATAAATACAATTAAACGTCTATAATCCACAATACTTTAAATTTGAAAATTCATAAATTGAAAATAAGTATATACGTAAAATAAGAATTTTGACAACTAAAAAATTGATCATGTCCAAATTAAGTAGTACTAAGTATCTAACATAAAATTTGTAGAAATTGAGAGAGTCTACCTCAATTTTAAACTTTTGCAACTAATGATCAACTCCACATGACTTCATCCAATTAAAAATATTGAATATATAAATTTCTAAAAAACTACAAAATATTCAATTAAAATTTGCATAAATTTAGATTAATTGACACTAAGGATGAAAATTAAAAAGCATAACTTAATATATGATTTCTAGTATATAAACATGAAATTGGTATAAATTCATATAACACCTTCAATTTGAAACTTTTTACAATTAAATGAACTCACATTTCACCTAAAATAAATAAAAAAAAATAGCAACAAAATAATAACAAATTCGAATTAATTTGTACTTAAATAGCAACACATACCCAAAAATAAGATTTCTAGCAAATAAATAGTCTAACTCGGCATTATAAGAGTAAAGATTATCAATACATGCTCAAGATATTCACATTTGATAAATTAGGGTTCTATCGTATATAACCTAAAACATGAAATTTCTACAAAATAATTGGTTAAAATTATAGTTACAACAATAGATAATCTAATTTTAGTGACGAAAACGAGTGTAAAAGCTTAAATATACCTTGTTTGCCACTGAAAATAATGGAAGGGAGAGACAATTGGGTGCGGTTGGAAGTGAAGAGGGATCTGCTGTTGGGCAGTCATTTTGGGGTCCTTTATATAGGACCCTACCTCGGCGCTCAAAGGGCGCCGTTAAAAATGAGATACTACTTTGCTTTTTAAGCGCCATAGTATTTTATCACATCGCTTATTAAATGCCATGATATGTTTATTAGAGCGCATTATAGGCGCCATAAAGTTAAATACAATGACGCTTTTTGAGCGCTATTAAAGATAGGATATCACGGCGCATAATAAATACCATGATAGTTAATCACTTATCACGGCGCATCTGTAAACGTACCGTAATAGTAAATATTTTTAGTAATGACGGATGAGAATTTCATTTTGTAAATTATTCGATTGATTTTTGATGCCGTAAATGATCTATATCTACTTTATTATTTATACCATTTTCCTTCCTTGAAAAGAATCTTTTTATTTGACTTTACACACAGAAAAACTTTACACCTATTAATAAATTGAATAAGTTGAGATTGTTAAGCAGTTCTATATATAACGTGTCAGCTGTCGTGATGAGATAATTCGTGCATCGATAAATAATTTTAATTGAGCTCATAAGTACATGTGTACACTCGATAGGAGTCTTTTTAAGATTAATCAATCTAGATAAGTAAAACCAATAATTTGGCATAATTTTGACATTAAATAGATTTCCGTTTAAAAGAACAAAAAAAATCAAAGAATGAAGTTCAACGTGTTTAAACCATTCAATAAATGAATATGAGTTATCATTTTTTATCTAGTTTATAATTGAAAAATTACATCCCACACAAGTCCTACCTCAATTATTATTATTAAAGGCCCATTAACATATTAACACCAGTGTATATGGTACCTCATATACACCATTTTTAGGAATCGCTTTTCATATCAACAAAATGATAGTACCTCAGGATTTTTTTTTCTTTTTTAATTTTTATGCCCTATTTGCATCCTGGACTTTACGAGCGTAAGAAAAGAGAATTCATGTTCTTGTTCGGATCTTTGTCTACTGGATTTTCTTGTTTGGATTTAAACATATTTATAAGAGTTTGAGCTGGGATAAAAGCCTAGAACTTTCCACATTAAGATGATTTTACCATAGACTAATTCTTCAAGGTGTCAAGATTTTAGTGGATGGACACAAAATGGGACCATGTTTTTTTACCAAAAATGCTAATCCCGAACTCGATATTTTTACGAATTCAGTGGCCCATCTTATAAAATGGAGCCCACGTGTAATTGTTTTCTTTGATCTAATTAAATCAAAAGTAATTTTCTTTCATAGAGAAAAAAAATCAATTTCGTCAGACTAAAACTGGGCCAAACTCGGAGCTTCCGGCGAAACTTAGCTCCTCATTTCCTTATCCATCAATAAATTTCAAGAGTCTATAATGTTGCAGACGATGAGGAGCTCGTCGATGATCATCGTCTCGTCGGAGTCGATCAGTTGCCGATAACGTTGAATAGACATTAATGGTTTTTTGTCCAGTCTCTCAAATTTTTGAACTCAAACTCTCCGGAAACGATTGATAGTACAATTGCTCGTTAATGGTAGAGAATATTTAGTGTTGTGCAGTCTAAAATCCTATGTCAGATCGCATGAATAAGATTAAGTGCGACCTCTTCCGAAAGAGTTGCATGTGACCTCAACTGCATAAGTTAGTGCGACTTCTTACGAAAGAGTTACGTACAACTTCCTTTGAATAAGTTTAGTGCGACCAGAATGAAAAGGAAATTAGTCTACTCTTCGTCAAATGGGTAACCTATAAAGAGAAAGAAACAAAAGTTTCTCTTTAAAGATCGATCAGTTACCTTATTTAATTGATTACCCAGTTATATTATTACTCAAATTGAATTGCTCGATTGTACAGTTACTCATTCTCACAATTGGGAACATTGAGCTATCCTTATCTATATAAAGGAAGTTCAATATTTCAGTAAGGGGATCTTAGACCTTTTCTGATCTTGGGAGGCCGAGTAATTTTGGAGAGAACCTTTTTAATTTTTTCTCCTTCTTTCCGGATAACACATGTAATTTTGAGTTCTTGTAATTCTCCAGAAAATAGTAAATAACAGTGGACATAGGCTCATCTTTTTTGGGGCTGAACCACTATAAAATTCTTACCTCTTTATTTGCTTTGATTGATAACCCTTTTCACACAAGCCACATCTCGCAATTTTTCTAAATTTATTGTTGACAAAACCTCTATCAATAATTAGCGCTAGAAAAAGGGATATTCCGACAAAACAATTTGTCAAATTTTGCTTTTTTAATAATGGCAAACACCATAAACACTACTAGAGTCACCGGAACTAGCCAAAACCAACCCCAAAGCATTATTGCTGCACAGATGGACCTTCCTCAGGATCAGCCTACCATGACCGCATCAGAAAACCTTACTCAGAGACAGGATCGCATGGAGGAGATACTGGTGAACCTTCAGTAGATCACTAACCAGATCAATGACTCCCTACGATGACTTACTGAAGGATAGATGGTGATCCCACCATAGCACGAATGTCCCAGAGAATGTCCTGCTCAACTACCTGAGAAAGGAATACAGATCCTAGAGACAAGGAAATGCTACCAGGCAAGAACCCAGCAAGAGCATCATGAAGATCGCATCTCCAAGGGAAAAGGTAAAGTCGCAAACTTGCCTCTAGAATCTGGTACAGAGAGTTCAAGCACTAATCGTGATCGTGGACAATCTTCTCTAAATCAACTGGTAATCAAAATCGCTTAAACAGCGAACAAAAACGTCAATCAAGAAGTGTCTTCGAAAGAATCAGCAGAGAGTCGAGACAAAATCTTACAGACCTAAGACAACACTTGGAGCAGCGACGTAGTCATGAACGATCCGTATCACATCATAACGATCAAAGCCGATCTCGTCGCACTATTTCGCTAGATTCCTCGCACAGATCGCAGAAGAATCTACTTGGCTAACCTGCCATACATCGAGATAACGATTAAAGGCCGCCCTTGCCGCTAGCAAGAGATAATGCTCTCCCTTCGAATGTCGATGTTCATAATTTAAGGATCGCATTAGATGTACTTGCTAGTTGGGATGATGAGCTCGCTAATGAGTATCGTTAATCGTCATTCAGCGAGGAAATTTGAGCTGCTGCCCTACCTATTGGATTTAGACTTCCCACCGTACATACTTTTGATGGCAAAATTGATCCACAGGACCATATGGACCACTTCAGTAACCTGATGGAACTCCATCATGTCAATAATCATGCACATTGCAGATGTTTTGCTGTAACTCTCTCAGGAGTATCAAAGAAGTGGTTTCGAGGACTAAAGTCCAGCTCAATCTCGTCCTGGCAACAACTTCAGATGGCGTTCTTGAGACAGTTCCAAGCTGCAAAGAATTTCATTGTTCCACTTGTTAGCTTGTCTGCAATTCAATAAGGTCCAAAGGAAAGTCTATGATCTTATCTCAACTGATTCATCTCAGAGTTAGCAAAGGTCAACAACCTACCTGAAGGGGAAGTTTTAACTCTCATGATGGCTGAGGTGCGACCAAAAACTAAACTCTGGGAGAAATTACTTGAGCGAGAATGTAGAACTCTTGAAGACTTCTACCAAAGAGTTGGTTGGCATCTGAGGGTAGAATCTTCGTGCGAGAATCTTTAAAAGACAAAGAAAGAAAGAAGGAAAGATGCTACTAAGACGTCATCACGACCAACAATAACGGTAATAAGAAAAACAAAAGGAGTAATGAACAGTTGATGGAGAATCAGCCTAGAACTAAAAAGCAGGAGATTTCAAGAGTTCCTATGCAGTTCAACAATCATACCGAGTTAAATGCACCCATAGATCATATCTATGCAGTCACAAATCAGTAGGAGCGATACCATCAACCGGAATCACTGAAACAGGACAGAGCAAAGCGCGACCCCAACAAGTTCTACCGGTATCACAATGACATTGGATATGACACCAATAATTACTACACCTTGAAGGATGAAATTGAAAGATTGATTAAAGAAGGGTGACTGTAGCAATACACCAGGCAGAACAACGAAAGGCGAGAAAAAAACCAACAGTGACCTCCAGAAATTCAACACAAAGTACAAACTATCTTTGGAGGACCACATATTGGTGGAAATTCAAAAAGGGCTCAACACAGGTAGGCATGAGAAGCTCGACAACAGCCATTAACTAACGTCATGCACCTTGAGCAGCGACCATGAAAGCTTCAATGAGTATCGGATATGGACATTACCGTCATAGAACAGGACACGAGGGAGGTCCATTATCCGGATGCATTGGTCATAAAAATTAATTGTGGAAGCACGCAGTTGTGGTGAGTATTGGTTGATAACGGAAGTGCTGTTGACATTCTATACTACGACGCCTTTAAGAAGATGGGGTTGAATGAAAGCGACTTGAAGCCTACCATCACTCCGCTCTTTGGTTTCACTGGTAACAGCCTAATGCCTATGGGAACGATTGAATTAATGGTCAATGTTGGAACCTATCCTAGGGTTTCAACGATAATGACCCAATTTTTGGTGGTAAATTGCCCCTCCGCATTCAATGCTGTGCTGGGAAGACTGACACTGAGGGAAGTTCGAGCTGTCACTTCAATCTATCATCTCACTATGAAATTCCCGACCCAACACGGGGTAGGCGAGGTGCAAGGAAACCAATATGATGCGTGGACTTATTATAACAACTCGTTGAAACTCGTAGCAAAGGATGCGATGCCTCGCACAATAATGGTCCAGCTACCAAAAGAAGTGTCAGTCGAAATATTGGGCAAAACGTCAGTCGAAGCATCAGTTGGAATGTCAATCGAAGCATCAGTTGAAGCGTCAGACAAAGCATCAGTCGAACTGTCAGTTTAAACGTCAATCAACACGACTAGTGAATACTTTGATCCTTCTAGAAATAGACGAAGAGGTCGAAACTGGACCTATTAAAGATCTGGAGGGTTATCATTTGACATTTTCTCAAAACTTTAAAGATTGGAACGAAGATTCAAGAACCTGTGTGAGCTTCATTGGTCATTTTTCTGGAATCTAACTTGGACCTCTTCGCATGGAAACATTCGGACATGGTAGGGATCGATTCGAATATCATATGCCACCATCTTAACATAGACCTGACAAAGAAGCCTTTACGGTAGAAAATAAGAGTTATGAATCCAGAGCACTACATCGCGTTGAAAGAAGAGGTGGAGAAGCTGCTCAAAATTGGATTTATAAGGGAATCTTTTTACCTAAGCTAGCTAGCTAACCCAATTTTGGTAAAGAAACCCAATGGGAAGTTGAGAATATGCATCAATTTCATCAATCTCAATAAAACATGCCTGAAGGACAGCTTCCCCCTTCCTAGAATCGACCAGCATGTAGATGCGACATCGGGGCATGAACTTTTAAGTTTCATGGACGCGTAATCTGGATACAATCAAATTCCCATGTACGAGCTAGATGGAAATCATACCTAATTCATCACTGATCGAGGATTATACTGCTACAAGAAGATGCCCTTCGGACTCATCAATGCGAGAGCGACCTACCAGTGTCTTGTCAATATAATGTTTGCAAAACAAATTGGCAAGATGATGGAGGTATATGTCGATGACATTTTGGTGAAGTCAGAGAAAGCCGAAGATTACATCAAATATCTTGATGAGATGTTCAAAATTCTCCGAAAATATCAAATGAAGTTAAATCCCCAAAAGTGTGCATTCGGGGTAGGATCTGGAAAATTTCTGGGTTTCATGGTCAATCAGTGACGCATTGAAGCTAACGCTCAGAAGATACAAGCGTTGATTGATATGCAATCTCCTCATAAACCTAGGGATGTACAAAGCCTAGTAGGAAGAGTGGCTGCACTGAGTCAGTTTGTATCCAGGTCAACTGATAAATGCCAACCGTTCTTTGAAGTATTGAAAGGATCGAAGAGGTTCGAATGGACGAGAGAATGTGAGCAGATATTCCAAGAGTTAAAAACACACATAGGTTCTCCTCCACTCTTGTCGAAGCTGAACCCAGGAGAAGAATTATGCTTATATCTCGCTGTTTCCAAATATGCGACGAGTGCTGCATTAATTCGAGAGGAGGAAAATATACAGGGACCTATCTATTATGTAAGTAAAAGATTACTTGATGCCGAAACTAGATACCCATAGATGGAAAAATTGATACTAGCACTTGTCATCACATCACAGAAGCTTCGACCTTAATTTCATGCTCACTCCATCAGAGATTTAACGAATTTTCCTTTGAAATAGGTTCTACAGAAACCTAAGGCTTTAGGACGGCTACTTAAGTAGGCCGTTGAATTGAGTCAATTGGACATCAATTTTCAACCTCGCACTGCCATAAAGGGTCAGGTTCTCGTAAATTTTATTGCAGAATTTACATATGATGTTGATCTTCCCACAAGAGTACTCAAAAAACCTGCTTCAGATACATCAAGGTTGTGGAAACTTTATGTTGACGGGTCATCAAACGAAAATGGAGCAAGTGCGGGCCTAGTTTTAATCAGTCCTGAAGGGCATAACATTCATTGTGCACTTCGCTTCAAATTCCCAGCATTGAATAATAAGCTGAATATGAAGCACTGATAGCTGGGCTAAAGCTTGCCCAGGAAATGAAGGTCGAGATGATTGAAGTGTACAGTGACTCCCAGTTGGTCGTTTGTCAGGTTAAGGGCAATTACCAAGCAAGAGAGGAGAGAATGATGACCTATTTGCAGGAGGTACAACGATTGTTCTCAACGTTCACTATTTATAACATTCAACTTCTACCTCGCATTGAAAATACCCGGGTGGATGCACTTGCTAAGCTCGCTTCAACAAAAGATGCAGAGTTATTGAAGATTATTCCTATTGAATTTCTTGTATCGCCAAGCATCGAAGTAGAACCCCAAGTAACCATGCCAGTTGACGAAAAACCATCGTGGATGGATCCTATAATGCAATATTTACAAAATAGCGATCTTCCCGAAAGCAAAGATGATGCAAAGCGACTCTGCATGAAGGCATCCCGTTATATCATCCATGATGAGAAGCTTTATCGAAGAAGTTTTAGCTCACCATTATTATTATGAGTCATGTGATGAAAAAGCATGCTACATTATGAGGAAAATTCACGAAGGAATATGCGGAAATCATTCTGGGGGGCAAGCACTTGCAAATAAGATTCTTCGACAAGGGTATTTTTGGCCGACTATGAAGAAGGATACAATAAAATTTGCTAGGAGGTGTGATAAATGTCAACGGTTTGCGACTATTCCTAGAATACCACATGTTCCTTTAACTACAATGACTAGTCCATGGCCATTTGCTATTTGGGGGATTGATATTATTGGGATTCTTCCATTAGCACGAGGTGGATTGAAGTATGCGGTGGTTGCAGTCGATTATTTCACAAAAGGGATGGAAGCTGAAGCCTTGACCACCATTTTCGTAAAGAAGATGATAGATTTTGTGTACAAATCTATAGTCTACCATTGTGGTATACTGCATACTATAATTTCTGATAATGGAAAACAATTCGACTGCGATGAGTTCTATAACTTCTACAACAACTTGGGCATCAAGAAGAGTTTCTCTGCTGTTTTTCATCCACAAGCCAATGGGCAGGTCGAAGCGATAAACAAAATACTTAAACAGAATATAAANAGGTGTGATAAATGTCAACGGTTTGCGACTATTCCTAGAATACCACATGTTCCTTTAACTACAATGACTAGTCCATGGCCATTTGCTATTTGGGGGATTGATATTATTGGGATTCTTCCATTAGCACGAGGTGGATTGAAGTATGCGGTGGTTGCAGTCGATTATTTCACAAAAGGGATGGAAGCTGAAGCCTTGACCACCATTTTCGTAAAGAAGATGATAGATTTTGTGTACAAATCTATAGTCTACCATTGTGGTATACTGCATACTATAATTTCTGATAATGGAAAACAATTCGACTGCGATGAGTTCTATAACTTCTACAACAACTTGGGCATCAAGAAGAGTTTCTCTGCTGTTTTTCATCCACAAGCCAATGGGCAGGTCGAAGCGATAAACAAAATACTTAAACAGAATATAAAAATGAAGCTGGAGGAGCATAAAGGAGCTTGGCCAGATGTACTTCCAGAAGTTTTATAGGCTTATCGTACCGCTCAACGAACCACTACTGGAGAGAGTCCATTCTCTTTAGCTTATGGATATGAAGCAATGATCCTAGTTGAAATTGGTGCGAGCTCTCTACGACGATCTGTTTATGAGCAAGATCAAAATGATGTATTAATGAGAATTGAGCTTGGTTTTTTAGAAGAAAGGCGTGAACAATCTCAACTTCGAATCGCATTATATCAACAACGCACTGCTCGATATTTTAACTCCAAAGTCAAAAGTAGACATTTTGAAGTTAGTGATCTTGTCCTTCGAAGAGTTCTACCTAATAATAAAGAACATGGTGCTGGTGTATTTGGACCTTCCTGGGAAGGACCTTATGTTATTGATGTCGTCATTCGACCTGGGACATACAAGCTAGCTCGCATCAGTGGATAAAAGATCAAACATACTTGGAATGCAGAACAACTTCTTTGTTATTATCAATGAATCTTCATATATATCTTCATATATTTTTCAACGGCTTCCTGTATCTTCATTATTTCATCATTTGACATCATTCGTCAATAATATTTCTTCGGCTATTACTTCGACTTCATTTGATTCATCTCCTATAGTTCTATGGTAGTTTTCGGATACCATAAAACTCGGGAGGTAGTGGGATCAGAATATTATCTCCTATTGCTTCCTAAGGGACTATGCAAATGTCCATTTAGAGGAGTTGGAATCCTAGGATTTTCTCCTCGCTTCATGCCTTAGTATGTCGTATTATGTAATTTCCCTCCTCAAACAACAAAGTAACTAAGCAAAATGTTCATTGTTCGATGTGATATATTGCTACATTTACATTTTGCCATGGAACTTTTGAAAAATAGTATTGAGTATGCATCACTCGTACTTACTATTTTCTTAAGCGACCTAACCTATCCTAACACTTAAAACTCGTTTTAAGTTAGTTGGATTCAAATCGCAAAAAGCGTACTGATCAGTCACCTAGTGATTGACCACTTAGTTAAAATTACAATGTTGTGTTTTGATTATTTTGCAGGAATATATATCTGACAAGAAAAAAAAAAGCATTCATTAAAAAGAACGCACCCGTATACAAGCAAAGAGAGAAAAAGGGGGACCAAGCCCGCATTGTTCTGAATTAAAAAAAATG
>JXTB01000495.1:0-13871 GCA_002914805.1 Parasponia andersonii
ACTCCCTACGATGACTTGCTGGAGGGCAGATGGTGACCCTACCATAGCACGAACGTCTCAAAAAACGTCCTGCTCAACTACCTGAGAAAGGAATACAGATCCTAGAGACAAGGAGACGTGACCAGCCAAGAACCCAGCAAGAGCGTCATGAAGATCGCATCTCTAAAGGAAAAGGCTAAGTCACAAACTTGCCTCCAGAATCTAGTACAGAGAGTTCAAGTACTAACCGTGATCGTGGACAACTTTCTCGCAAATCCACTGATAATGAAGATCGCTTGAGCAGCGAACGAAAATGACCATCGAGAAGCATCTTCGAAAGAATCAGCAGAGAGTCGAGACAAGATCCTGTAGACCTAAGACAATACTTGGAGTGGCGACGTAGCCATGAACGATCCATATCGCATCATAACGACCAAAGCCGATCTTGTCGCACTATTTCGCTGGATTCCTCTCACAGATTGCAGAAGACTCTACCTGACCAAGCTGCCATACATCGAGATAACGATCAAAGGCCGCCCTTGCCGCCAGCAAGAGATAATACTCTCCCTCTGAACGTCGATGTTCACAATTTAAGGATTGCATTAGATGCACTTGCTGGTTGGGACGATGAGCTCGCTGATGGGTATCGTCAATCGCTATTCAGTGAGGAAGTTCGAACTGCTGCCCTACCTACTGGATTCAGACTTCCTACCATAAACACTTTTAATGGGAAAACTGATCCACAGGATCATATGGATCACTTCAGCGACTTGATAGAACTCCATCGTGTCAATGATCATGCACGTTGCAGATGTTTTGCTGTAACTCTCTCAGGAGCAGTAAAGAAGTGGTTCCAATGACTCAAATCCAGCTCAATCTCGTCCTGGCAACAACTTCAGACAGCGTTCCTGCGACAGTTCCAAGCTGCAAAGAATTTCACTGTTCCACTTGTTAGCTTGTCTGCAATTCGACAAGGTCTAGAGGAAATTCTACGATCTTATCTCAATCGATTCACCTCAGAATTAGCAAAGGTCAACAACCCATCTGAAGGGGGAGTTTTAACTCTCATGATGGCCGGGGTGCGACCAAAAACTAAACTCTGGGAGGAATTACTTGAGCGAGAATGTAGAACTCTAGAAGACTTCTACCGAAGGGTTGGTCGGCATCTGAGGGTAGAATCTTCGTGCGAGAATCTTCAAAAGACAAAGAAAGAAGGAAGGAAAGATGCAACTAAAGACGCGATCATAACCAACAATAACGGTAATAAGAAAAACAAAAGGAGTAATGAACAGTTGACGGAGAATCAGCCTAAACCCAAAAAGCATGAGATTTCAAGAGCTCCCATGTGGTTCAACCATCACATTGAGTTAAACGCGCCCATAGATCATATCTATGCGGTCACAAACCAGAAAGAGCGATACCATCAACCGGAACCAATGAAACGGGACAGGGCAAAGCGCGACCCCAACAAGTTATGCCGATATCACAATGATATTGGACATGATACCAATAATTGCTATGCCTTGAAGGATGAAATTGAAAGACTGATTAAAGAGGAGCGACTGCGGCAGTACACCAGGCAGAACGACGAAAGATGAGAAGAAAACCAACAGCGACCTCCAGAAATTCAACGCGAAGTCCGAACAATCTTTGGAGGACTGCATGTTGGCGGAGATTCGAAAAGGGCTCAAGACAGGTATGCACGAGAAGCTCGACAACTGCCATTAACTAACGTCATGCATCTTGAGCAGCGACCACGCAAGCTTCAACGAGTACCGGACATGGACATTACTTTCACAGAACAGGACGCAAAGGAAGTCCATTATTCGCATAATGATGCATTGGTCATAAAAATTAATTGTGGAAGCACACAGTTGTGGCAAGTATTGGTTGATAACGGGAGTGCTGTGGACATCCTGTACTACGACGCCTTTAAGAAGATGGGGTTGAATGAGAGCGACTTGAAGCCTACCGTCACTCCACTCTATGGTTTCACTAGTGACAGCCTGATGCCTATGGACATGATTGAATTAATGGTCAACGTTGGAACCTATCCTAGGGTTTCAAAGATAATGACCCAATTTTTGGTGGTAGATTGCCCCTCTGCATTCAATGCTGTGCTAGGAAGACCAACACTGAGGGAACTTCGAGTCGTCACTTCAATCTACCATCTCACTATGAAATTCCCGACCCAACACGGGGTAGGCGAGGTGCGAGGAAACTAATATGATGCGAGGACTTATTATAATAACTCGTTGAAACTCACAGCAAAGGATGCGACGTCTCGCACAATAATGGTCCAGCTACCAGAGGAAGCGTCAGTTGAAGCATCGAGCAAAGCGTCAGTCGAAGCTTCAGTTGAGTCATCAGACAAAGCATCAGTCGAAACTTCAGTTGAGTCGTCAGACAAAGTTCCAGTCAAACCATTAGTTAAAGCATTAATTGACACGACCAGCGAAGACTTTGATCTTCGAGAAATAGAAAGAGGTCAGAACTGGACCCATTGAAGATCTGGAGGACTTATCATTCGACATGTCTTCCAAGACTTTAAAGATTGGAACGAAGATTCAAGAGTCTGTGCGAGCATCGTTGGTCGCTTTTCTAAAATCTAACTTGGATGTCTTCGCGTGGTAACATTCGGACATGGTAAGGATCGATTCGAGGATCATATGCCACCGTCTTAACATAGATCCGACAAAGAAGCCTGTATGGCAGAAAAGAAGAGCTATGAATCCAGAGCACTACGTCGCGTTAAAAGAAGAGGTGGAGAAGCTGCTTGAAATTGGATTTATAAGAGAATCTTTTTACCCTGACTGGCTTGCAAACCCAGTTTTGGTGAAGAAACCTAATGGGAAGTGGAGAATGTGTATCGATTTCACCGATCTCAACAAAGCATGCCCGAAGGACAGCTTCCCTCTTCCGAGAATCGACCAGCTTGTAGATGTGACATCGGGGCATGAACTCTTAAGTTTCATGGAGGCATATTCTGGATATAATCAAATCCCCATGTACGAGCTAGATGAGGAACATACCTCGTTCGTCACAGATCGAGGATTATACTGCTATAAAAAGATGCCCTTCGGACTTGTCAATGTAGGAGCGACCTACCAGCGTCTTGTCAATATAATGTTTGCAAAACAAATTGGCAAGACAATAGAGATATACGTCGACGACATGTTGGTGAAGTCGGAGAAAGCCGAAGATCACATCAAGCACCTTGATGAGATGTTCAAAATTCTCCGGAAATATCAAATGAAGCTAAATCCCTAGAAGTGTGCGTTAGGGGTAGGATCTAAATTTTTTTTGGGTTTTATGGTCAATCAGCGAGGTATTGAAGTGAACCCTCAGAAGATACAAGCGTTGATTGATATGCAATCTCCTCGTAAACCCAGGGATGTGCAGAGCCTAGCAAGAAGAGTAGCTGCACTGAGTCGGTTTGTATCCAGATCAACTGATAAATGCCAACCTTTCTTTGAAGTATTGAAAAGATCAAAGAGGTTCGAATGGACGAAAGAATGCGAGCAGGCATTCCAAGAGTTGAAAAAGCACTTGGGTTCTCCTCCACTCTTGTCGAAGCCAAACCCAGGAGAAGAATTATGCTTATATCTCGCTGTTTCCAAATATGCGACGAGTACTGTATTAATTCGCGAGGAGGAAAATATACAGCGACCTGTCTATTATGTAAGTAAAAGATTACTTGATGCCGAAACTAGGTATCCAGAGATGGAAAAATTGGCGCTAGCGCTCGTCATCGCATCAAGAAAGCTTTGACCTTACTTTCATGCTCACTCCATCAGGGTTTTCACGAATTTTCCGTTGAAACAGGTTCTACAGAAACCTGAGACATCAGGACGGCTTCTTAAGTGGGCTGTTGAATTGAGTCAATTTGACATCAATTTTCAACCTCGCACTGCCATAAAGGGTCAGGCCCTCGCAGATTTTATTACAGAATTTACATATGATGTCGATCTTCTCACAGGAGTACTCGAAAAACCCGCTTCAGATACATCAAGGTTGTGGAAACTTTATGTAGATGGGACATCGAATGAAAATGGAGCAGGTGTGGGCCTAGTTTTAATCAGTTCTGAAGGGTACAACATTTATTGTGCACTTTGCTTCAAGTTCCCAGCGTCGAATAATGAGGCTGAATATGAAGCACTGATAGCTGGGCTAAAGCTTGCACAGGAAATGAAGGTCGAGATGATTGAAGTATACAGCGACTCCCAGCTAGTCGTTTGTCAGGTTAAGGGCGATTACCAAGCAAGAGGGGAGAGAATGATGGCCTATTTGCAGAAGGTACAACAATTGTTCTTAACATTCACCGCTTATAACATTCAGCTTCTTCCTCACCAGATGCACTTGCTAAGCTCGCTTCAATGAAAGATGTAGAGTTGTTGAAGGTTGTTCCTGTTGAATTTCTTGTATCGCCAAGCATCGAGCTCGAACCCCAAGTAACTATGCCAGTTGACGAAAAACCATTGTGGATGGATCCTATAATGCAATATATACAAAATGGCGATCTTTCTGAGAGCAAAGACGATGCAAAGTGACGCCACATGAAGGCAGCCCGCTATATCATCCATGATGAGAAGCTTTATCGAAGGAGTTTTAGCTCGCCATTATTATTATGTGTCAATGATGAAAAAGCACGCTATATTATGAGGGAAATTCACGAAGGAATATGTGAAAATCATTCTGGGGGGCAAGCACTTGCAAACAAGATTCTTCGACAAGGGTATTTTTGGCCGACTATGAAGAAGGATACATTGGAATTTGCTAGGAGGTGTGATAAATGTCAACGATTTACGACTATTCCTAGAAAACCACATGTTCCTTTAACTACAATGACTAGTTCATGGCCATTTGCTGTTTGGGGAATTGATATTATCGGGATGCTTCCATTAGCACGAGGTGGTTTGAAGTATGCGGTGGTCACAGTCGATTATTTCACAAAATGGGTAGAAGCTGAGGCCTTGAGCACTATTTCTACAAAGAAGATGATAGATTTTGTTTACAAATCTATAATCTGCCGTTATGGTATACCACATACTATAATTTCTGATAATAGGAAACAATTCAACTGTGATGAGTTCCGTGACTTCTGCAACAACTTGGGCATCAAGAAGAGTTTCTCTACTGTTATTCATCCGCAAGCCAATGGGCAGGTCAAAGCGATAAATAAAATACTTAAACAGAATATAAAGACGAAGCTGGAGGAACATAAAGGAGCTTGGCCAGAAGTACTTCCAGAAGTTTTATGGGTTTATCGCACCACTCAACGAACTACTACTGGAGAGAGTCCATTCTCTTTAGCTTATGGATATGAAGCAATGATCCCAGTTGAAATTGGTGCGGGCTCTCTACGGCGATCTGTTTATGAGCAAAATCAGAATGATGTTATACTGAGAATTGAACTCGATTTTTTAGAAGAAAGGCATGAACAATCTCAACTTCAAATTGCATCATATCAACAATGCACTGCTCGACATTATAACTCCAAAGTCAAAAGTAGACATTTTGAAGTTGGTGATCTTGTCTTTCGAAGAGTTCTACCTAATAATAAAGAGCATGGTGCTGGCATATTTGGACCTTCCTGGGAAGGGCCTTATGTTATTGATAACGTCATTCGACTTGGGACATACAACCTAGCTCGCATCAGTGGACAAAAGATCTAACATACTTGGAATACAGAACAACTTCATCGTTATTATCAATGAATCTTCATGTTTATCTTCCATATGATTTCAACGGCTTACTGCATCTTCGTTATTTCATCATTCGATGTCGTCCGTCAATAATATTTCTTTGGCTATTACTTCAACTTCGTTTGATTCATCTTTCTATAATTTTATGGCAGTTTTCGGACACCATAAAACTCGGGGGGCAGTGGGATCAGAATTTTATCTTCTACTTGTTTCTAAAGGGACTATGCAAAACGTCCATTTAGAGGAGACGGAGTTTTAGATCATCGAAGTATCTGAAATTCCTTAAAATCCTAAGATTTTCTCCTCGCTTCATGCCTTAGCATGTCGTATTACGCAATTTTCCTCCTCGAACAAAAGAGTAACTAAGCCAAATATTCATTGTTCGATGTGATATATTGTATATCCTATTTAGCCATAGAACTTTTGAAAAACAGTTGAGTTTGCATCACTCGTATTTGCTATTTTCTTAAGCGACCTAATCTATCCTAACACTTAAAAATCGTTTTAAGTTAGTTGGATTCAAATCGCAAAAAGAGTACTGATCAGTCACTTAGTGATTGACTACTTAGTTAAAATTAGTGTTGTATTTTCATTATTTTGCAGGAATCTGACAGGGAAAAAATAATATTCATTAAAAGAATTTTGTCACCCGTACATAAGCAGAGAGGAAGGGGGGCCAAGCCTGCATTATTCTAAAAATAATAAAAAAAATACAAGTTTTATTATGCGGAAGTGCTCGCACTGCCATCCCCAGTTTTGGCAGTATCCTCCCTCCAACTCTGGACAAGCTCGACCACGTCATCACCAATGATGGAGAAGTCAAAGTCCGGATGCTCGCAGAAAATGTTAAAAATGATGGTCGACGAGGCGATGTCACTAGCTTTATCTTCGAGCTCTTTGACTTCAGTCGCCTTGAACTCTTCGATAGCTTTGTGAACCGCCTCTGTTGTCGCCTCCCTCATGCGAGCCGGATGCTCAGAGATGGTTTTCTCGAGCTCTTTTACTTTCTCCTCGAGGTTTTCCTTCTAGAGCTTCTCCTTGGCCAGGCCTTTAAGCAGCTGCTGCCTCTCCAAGTCAAAGGTTTTTTTCTCCTCCTCCTGAGCTTTCTCCGAGTTCTCGAATGCTTGGGTTATCTCTTCAACTTTTTTGGCCTTCTCCAAGCATTCGAGGACCGGGTCGGGCATCAGGATAGTAGCAGCTGCGGTCTGAAAATATAACCATTAATATCAAGAAATAATACATTTGAGGAAAGCATAAAAAGGTACTTACATTGGTCAGCATCCTCATCGCAGAAGCAAAGGAGACCTTGGCAGATCGTCGCTTCATCCACTCCTAGCCCTCCTCGGAAGTGAAGTGATCAATGAAGGCTGCGCTCATACCAGCCTTCTCTGGTAATTGATTGAGGAGCGAGAAGAGCTCCTCATCCTTATCTGCCAAGATCGGTTCCGAAGAGGTGGCAGCCTCTTTGGGTGGTTTAGAATGGCTCGTTGTCTGAGGTTGTGGAGGAGGCGAGCTTGCCGGGATGTCCTCGAATGCAACTTTTCATTTTTTGGAGTTGTCGACCTTCTCTTTCCCTTTCGATGACGGAGTACTCTCGGGTGTCTTGGATTTTGCCATAGACCCGAGAGTGGAGGGTGGTGCTCGCAGGCTACTACCAATAACCATCTCTGTACAGATATGTCAGTGAGCGAGGTGATATAATACAATGATAATTAGAAAATGTATATATGATTACCATTTTCTTGTTGAGGAGCTGGTTGAGGAGCTGGTGGTGACGCTGTTTCTAGAGAAGAAGGTTCCGAAGCTGGAGGGGTGGCAGGCGCTTTTTGTTTCCTAAGTCTGGAATACGAGGCACTTATATCCGTCTGTTTCCTTGGCTTATTTTTCTTTGAGCTCGAAGGTCTGGATGAACAGACAGGGGGGTCAGGGAACACGGCTCCCTTTGGAAGCAGACCGCAAGCGACCAGGTTCCTGGAAGTTCCAAGTACCTTCTAATCAAATTCCTCGATTGGAAGGTCGTTGATTTTGTACACCCTTGCGAGCTGTTCCCTAGAAAGTCCGGGTCATTCCCTGTTATCTGCGATGACATGTGAGTGCGATCAGGATAAAATAACAAATAGAAAAAGGTGATAAATTGGAAAACTACCTACCGGGATTTTGAAAGAAGCCGTTATCCGCATAGTCAAAGTGGAAAAATGAATTTTTCCATTTTCCCATGTTGTTGCGAACCTCGTAGATTGTTTTTATTGCCTGGTTCAACCATTTACTCGCATAGAAGAAGCCAAGATCTGACGGGTTTAATTTCACTTGGTAAAACCAAGTGAACTCTTCAGGAGAAGGGGAGTCAAAACCTAATTTGTGATAAAGTATATACAAACCTACCATATATCTATATGTATTAGGAGTCAGTTGGAAAGGGACGACCCCATAGTAGTCGATAATTGATTTTATGTACGGATGAAGTGGGAGGTGGACACCACACTTGAGAACTGCTTTAGAAAAAGAAGCAATTCTGCGTGGTGGTGTGTGTGGTTGATTGAATTACATGGGTAGGCAAAGAGGGATGGCGATCTTATAGCTGCACACGATTTTGCTGAGCTTGTTCAATGTGCAGCTCGTCCTTATATTGGTACATGACCAATTCCCCTCTACGTATTGATAGCCCGATGAGAAGGCAGGGGCATCCCTGATATGTCGAGGCCACTGGTCCTGAGGGAGGTCGCCTATGCGAGGACTATTTTGCCTGACCCCTGTTATCTCTACCTCGGGTTCTGGCTCAAGGTAGTCTTCGAGGTTTATGGACCTAACACTAGAGTGAGATTCTCCAGAAAATGCATTCCTTTCCCTAAAATCCACACTACTAGACATCTGAAAAGAAATACGAATAGATTTAGTCCTATGCGAGCATCAAGGATTTTCACTATGTGCTAGTAAATTTTGGGAGTTCACCCCTAGGATTGTACTAACAAGCAAGCTCATTGAATTTTTTCTAATTAGTCTACGGATTCATAAAAATTGCTCGAGCAGTTCGTCAAAAAAAAAAAAAAGGGTCTAACCCTAGAAACTCTTTTCACGAGTTTATCTTTGACTATTATCTAGTAAGAGTCTATTCTATGAACCGGTAAAGGGGGATTTGAAAAATTCCCATTCCAGTTCGTTCGAATATGGAATGTGTTTCAATTCCTAGAAATTGAAACTGTAAGTTTTTCTGAGAACAGACGAAGAACAATAGGAGAGAAGGAATGAACTAACCTTTCTTTGAAAGCGGATGGATTGAGATATGGTCTGAACTCTGTCGGAGAAGATACTGGAATTGTGCGAGCTGAAGAATGAAAAGGCGCTGTAGGGTTTGCTCTGAAATACTTCGGGATTTTAGAAAGATGGAAAACGAGAGTCTGTAATGAAGAAGCAGAAGCGGATTGATTTCCGATATTTATTCCTCGAGCATCGCTAAATCACAGCCGTAGATCAAGGTATTTGATTTTCAGATCTAAAGGCCGAAGTTTACGCGGGATTCGATTTTTTCCGAAATTAAATCAGTATCTTTCAAAATTTGAAACGATTTGGTTTAAAAACGACGGTTGGCATCATTGATATCCTTGAGTCTCCTTGAGTTCTGCTATTTTTCTTAGAAAAGGAGACACGTGTTTTCATCTGTCAGAAAAAGTTACGCGTGATCTTGAGAAAGGTGAGATTTGAGATCTGGCGACTCTTTGACTCTTCAAGGATCTCAAGTCTAGGTCGTGATGTCGCATTTTTTAAGTTCGCACTAACTTACATTAAAAGGAAGCTCCATTTTGTCCTAAAAAACTAACGGAGCTGGGGTCAATTATTGAGCGGTCTAAAATCCTATGTCAGGTCGTATGAGTAAGATTAAGTGTGACCTCATCCGAAAAAGATGCATGCGACCTCCACCTCATAAGTTACGTGCGACCTCATCCGAAAGGGTTGCATGCGACCTCCACCTCATAAGTTACGTGCGATCTCATCCGAAAGGATTGCATGCGACCTCCACTACATAAGTTACGTGCGATCTCCTCCGAATAGGTTATGTGCGACTAGAATGAAAAGGAGACTAGTCTATGCTTTGTCAAATGGGTAACCTACAAGGAAAGGGAAACGAAAGTTTCTATTTCAAGTTCGACCAGTTACCCAATTTAAGTGATTACCCAATTATATTGTTACTCAAATTGTATTATCCGATTATATAATTATCCATTCTCACAATTAGGAACATTGAGTTACCCTCATCTATATAAAGGGAGTTCAATGTTTCGGTGAAGAGGGATAGATATATGATTTTTTTTTTCCGAATCTAGAGAAGCTAAGGAATTCTTAAGACCGTTTTTTTCTTCTTTCTGGACAACATATTGTAATTTTGAGTTCTTGTAATTCTCCAAAAAATAGTGAAAAATAGTGGACGTAAGCTCATTTTTTTCGGGGCTGAACCACTATAAAATCTTTGCCTCTCTATTTGCTTTGATTAAATAACCCAATTCACACAAGGCATATCTCGTAATTTTTTCTAAATTTATTGTTGACCAAACCTCCATCAACATAATGTTTACTGAATTTGGTAATTTTTTAATATGTGGCAGCCGTTCAAAACCCGTACTATGGGGTGTAATGTGCAGTTTTATAGTGTTGTAATTTGATTATAAGATTTAAAAAGAACTCGTCACACCTTTGGTGACGTACTCTCCACTTTAGTGGTTCTTCTAGGGCTTTCTTTTGCTCATATTGCTCTGTCCTTGTGGACTGGGATTTGGTTACAACTACTGGTTCTTCAACCGCATATCGTGCTCAATTTTTCGAGGATCAAGATTTTATTACTGCAAGTGCCAAGTGCTGAAAGAGTTCTCTGACATTTTTTCTCAATCACATAGATGCAAGGAACACCGAGAATGACAACAATAAATGGAAAACAGAGTAGTAAAGGTAGTAAAGGAAAGGGTTTGTGTCGACCGTCTTTTGAAAGTTTAAAGCTTTCACCAGTCGAGGGGGAAGCGGCGGCATCTAGTGATGTTTTTTTGGTGGGTAAAATTGTTATTGACAGGGTTGTTCGGAAGTCCACAGTAGAAGCTGTTTTGCAAAATTCATGGAAAGAATATTGCAGTAATTTTGAAGACTACAGGGAATAATTGTTAACTTCGTAAAATTAGAGTTATCTAGTACTAATTTATCTTAAATTTTGCTATGTTCTTATTTATATTAAGTTATTTCAAGTATTTTCTTATTGTTTTGATTTTTATTTGTTTATATTGATAGGAGAATAAAACAAAGGTGTTTGATGCAAAAATAAGATGAATTTATGCCTTCCAAATGGATTTTTCAAACCTCTCGGATCGAAGTTGAATCTAATACGGTCGTAACGCAACGAAATGAGACAAATCAGAGCTCAAACGAAAAAATGGCTTACCTAGGAAGTCGAGACCCAAACCAGTGGAAAAATGGCACTGCAGTGCCAACTCTCGGGTAGTTTTGGTGCCGTAGAGCCAGCCCTTGCATCTTAAGTTAAAAATTGACAGTCGAGATCAACTTTTTGATGATCCAAGGGTCCAGATTCAGTCTGCTTTAGGTTTGCACGAGCCACCTCTTTAAAACCCTATCTTTGGGGTTGAAAGAGGCATGTTGGGAAAGAGAGAAAGAGAAAGTGGCAGCCATAGAAGGAGAGAAAGAAGAAGACGAAAACATGCTCCAACCAACTTCATTCTTGATTTCCTCCACAACATCAATACCATGGTTTGTTCTTAGATTTTTCTTTTCATTTTCTTGAAAGTTTTTCTTTGTATTTTCCATATTTAGAGAATGATATTATTGAGAGCAAATCTTTGAGGGAGGATTCAAGAGAGCAAGAATCAAGTTTGAAGGAGGAGATTGACAACTTCCATGAATACCTTCAAACTCTTCAAAGAGGGAGAATTTTAAAACTCTTTTCTCTTTGATATTTTGTATTTCTTGAATTTATTATATTAAAATGCTATTGTTCTCAATTTATATTATGAACTAAATTTCTTTTTGTCTATTATTATTATGTGAACCAACCTAGTATTCTGTGTTTGCTTATTTTTCTTCTTTTATTAATAGAATCCATTGTTAAATTATTTGTTTTAGCTTATGCTTATTACTTCTATTTAATTGATCACTAAGTAGATTTTTGAGCAATATCTTTGTGAACATGGGAAGGGGAATTTAGGTTTGGACTTAAGTAAAATAACATAAGATTATTTAATTTGGGGTAAATTTGCATAGGATAGGAATATACCTATGTGACTTGTATAACCTCTTTGAGAATTACTAATCTTAATGAATCTAGTCAATTTATATTAGGAGTAACATATTAGCTTGTCTAGGTATTCACACTTATATCTTGGAAAGGAGTTTATAAATATATTTGAGTTTTCGGTTGACAAGTCTAATGAATTAATTAATGTAAGAGGGAAATTAGAAGATTGAGTATTTAAAGGATGGTTGGGAAATTAGTAAACCTAGACATTTTTTTTATTACTTGCTTTCATTCATTTTGTATGATAGTTTAGTTATCTTTATTTTATTTATTTAAAATCTATATTTCGATTGTTTGGATAAAGTTAAGAATGACTAATTTTAATACTTAGCTTAGACTTAGTAATCAATTTTCGTGGGTTCGACACTCTTAACTTTTAAATTTATATTACTTGTGAACGAATGTATTTGCATGGGAATATGTGAGTATAATTTATAGTTGCACATTCTAACTAATAAGTTTTTGGCGTCGTTGTCGGGGATTGAAACATTATTTCTTTGTTAATATTAATACCAATCAATTTCAACTTTAATTCAAACTTTTCATTTATTTATTTATTATTTAGATACTTGTGGCATACTATGGTTATTATGGAGGTAAAGACATGATGGACACTGATTAATAATGGCATGAATCTCTCATAGCTTTGAACACTCAGTTGAGTGAATTGAACAAAATACTCGAAATTATGGAGTTGACCGCTCAAGTGAGTGAATTGACCAAGAGAATTGATGCTTGGGTACACAAGCTTCCTAAAGACCTTTTGTAAATTGTCAATTATGTGGAGGAAGACACCCAAGAGAAGGATATCCATACAACTTGCAATCGATACATTTTATTGCAAATGGCCATATGTAACAAAGTTACCCGCACTTAAATTTCTATAATCTGAGTTAGAAGGCATACATGATTACTCTTGGTGTAACAATCAAGATCGATCATGAAATTTCTACAACAAGCTTATGCTCACGTCGGAGTTTCCTCATCAATTACTGATACAAGAAGAGAAGCCACCATTGGAAGGGGTGCTTGAATACTACATAAGAAGAATGGATGCATACCTCCCCAAGCAAGAGGAAAACCATCCTTGGAAGACATGATGATGCAATAAATGTAAAGGATGGATACTTTCCTCTAAGAGCAAGAGGCCTCAACTCCAAATCTTGAACACCAAATAGGCCATCTTGCTAAAATCGTCAACCATCTAGAAGGCACCTTTCATAGCAACATCGATTCGACTCCAGAGGAGAAATATTGTACCACTACAACTTGTAGTGGTTTATATAATGATGAGTCAATGTTTGAGATTCAAGAAGAAGATGGAGGTGGGAGAAATGCCACCATACAATGAAATGTGGAGCAACATATAAACATCTTCCTTTAAAGAAAATCTAATCCTAAGGTCACCATTGATGAGAAATCTTCGAATTGAAGACTTTGGAAAAGAATTTTCTTATCCACAACCACTAAATTAACAATTTCTAATAAGTGGACCATTGGTAACTCATTCTCACAATTTTTTCTCTCCTAATTATGGATATGAAGTGTTGCATTATAAAGCTAGAAGCCAAAAAGACCACATTTATGCATTAGGATGTTCAATTGATGATATAAAGGATAGACCACATTTGGTCTCAACTTGTGGATGAACCACAAATAAAAAGGGAAGTTGAGGCCTTTAATTCAAGCGCTTCTTGGGTGGCAACCCAAGTATTTCTTTTTATTTTGGTATATTGAGCAATTCAAGTAGTTGGTACTACTTCAAGGAGATCAAGCTTCATGCTATATGCCAATGAGAGGAGTATTCCTAAACTCATTCTTTTGTTCTTTAATTTTCTAAGATTATGCATGCTAAGTTTTGGGAGGGATTAAACCTTATTGGATTGTGCTTATATTTATTT
>JXTB01000495.1:14197-35115 GCA_002914805.1 Parasponia andersonii
GAGAAATTAAGGTTTTAATCTTACTCACTTTTATTTTGAAGATAACAAACATTTGATTTAGTACTAATGATTTAACTTGAGTGTGTAGTGAAATGATATTAAAGTTCTACCTCAAGTTAATCAGGGAATCAAGCTTGAAAATAGATGCATATGGACATATTAGAATTAAGCATGAAGATGAACAATCAAGATATAAGATTATGTCTAGTTAGGCTATATTCATACTTAGTCTTGTATTTGATTTAGTTCATTGAACATAAATTCTCTTTGTATTGGCTCATACTTTTCAAAAGAGTTTTTAAACTATCTTAAGCTTAAAATGGTTATTTTATCATAGAAGTTTGAAAATAGAAAATAATGATCTCTTTGTATAGGAAAATATTCTTTAAAACATGATTTCTTGAGTATAAATAAGTTACAAATATATTTGAAATCATGATTATTTGAAATAGGCTAAAAGAAGATTTTTTATTTATAAATAAGAATGTGTTTTAGGATGAACACTTTCTAAATTATTATTAAATATCTTTGTGAAACTAAAATAAGTTTGTAATAGTCAAAATATTCTCTTCAAATTGATTTCTAGTGTTTTTAAAGTATTTAAAACAAGTTTAGAAGTCAGTTTTTGAAAAATGTTAAAAGCTGTTAAAATCTAAAAAATGCCAAAATCCTGTCAAAATCTGAAATACGACCAAAATCATATTTTGGTCGACCAAAGTTGGTCGACCACTTATTAGACCAGTGGCTAGAAATGACCGTTAGAGCTAAACTGAAGTGTCAAACTCCAACGACTATATTTTTGGTCGACCAGATTTAATTTTGGTCGATCAAATGTTTGGCAAAAAGCTGATAACAACTATAAACAGCTAATTTTCTTGGATATCTATACATATAGAGCCCCATTTGATGGCATTTATGAAAAGAGTATGAACTTAAATTGATATTTTTCTACTCTCAAAGTGTCTTAGCCTAATTTCACGTTAATTATACTTTCAAACTATATTGAGCCAATCTTAGAGCATTCATTGTGCATTATTCTTAAATCTCCTAAGCTAAAATTGTATTAATTACTTTATAAGGAGAATTTATGAGTGAGTGTTCACTCTTGTTTATTGAAAAACCATTGAGTGTGAGGTGAGATTGCCACTGAATTCATAAATAACCCGACTTAGGTGAAGTTGCCACTGGAGTCATAAACAACCCGTGAGTTAGTGAGATTGGCACTATTGTCTAAACAATCTGTATAGGTGAGATTGTCACCGGAGTTAAAACAATCTGAGGTTAGGCATGATAGAGTCGGAGTCAAGACTATTGTAAAGGCTAGGGTGTGCCTAAGAAGAATTCACTTCGTTTGTAAAAGGGTCGGTCAAGCTTATAATCTTGATCCGATAGTGGATAGCTCTAAGCAAGTTGCCGAGGGCTGGGGACGCAAGAAAACTGTTGTGTTTGTCGAACCTCGTAAAAACCGAGTTTGCACTTTCTCTATCTTTACACTCTTTACTTTATTGTAAGCTATTTAATTGAGTGTTTGATATTTAGTATGCTTAATACACTTGTTATTATTGCTATATGTTTGACATTATTGTTAAAAAGTTTCAAAATAGTGGTCTATGGATTTGAATAGTTGAAAAGTTTCTTAAAACATTTTAAAACCTGATTCACGCCCCTTTTTGAGTTAGCTATTCTTGGGATAACAATTGGTATCAGAACTTGGTGCTCAATTTTAAAAGGTTTAACCGTCTTGAGATGGCGAACCCAAACAATTTTCAAAACTTTTCATATGAGAGATATTAAACTACTAGACCACCATTTTTTAATGGAACTGATTTTAATTATTGGAAAAATAAGATGCTTATATATCTACAATCTTTAGATTTTGATTTATGGCATATTATTACTAAAGGTATATTTGTTTTTAAGAAAAAGGTTGATGATAAATTTTTTGATAAAGAAATTGATGAATATGATGTAAATGATAAAATTGCATTTTCAAAAAATGATAGAGCTATGCATATTTTGATTTGTGGTCTGGATAGAGATATATTTAATAATGTTGAAAAAGCCATAAATGCTCATGAAATGTGGAATATGGTTTAAGTGTCATATCAAGGCACAAATTCTATGAAAAAGACGAAAATCAATATTTTTACACACCAATATGAATTATTCAAGAAGCATAAAGATGAAACTATTGCTCAAATGATTTGGTGAATAAAGTGCTTAGGAGTCTTTCTAAAGCGTATCTAAGTAAAGTGGTGGCAATTCAAGAAGCTAGAGATCTCACCAAACTTCCTCTAGATGGGTTTGCTCATGACACATGAGATCTTGATGAAAGAAAGTAATAAAGGAGATCAAGAAGATAACATGTCCTCCATGGCAATAGAAAATGAGGTAAGCTCACATGAACCCAAATGTAAATTTCATGATGTTAGTGATACTATTAGTGAGTTTAGTGATAGTGATTGTGATTTGTCATATAAAAACTTGTTTAGTGATTTTAATGATTTATACACAAATTATGAAAAATTCATTTTCAAGAACAATACTCTCAAAAAGGAAATTCTTAGTTTGTCAAAAATAGTTGAAGAGTTTACTAAAAGAAAGAAAGTGAAATTACCTTATAGTACTTGTGATATTTTGTCAAAAGAAAATGCTTACTTAAATGACAAGATTTTTAACTTGACCAACATTGTCCCACAAGTTCACCAATGGAAAGAAAAATTTTGATTTAATGTTTGGTGGACAAAAATGTGTTTTTGACAAATGAGATATTGGGTACAAATCTTCTATAAAACAGAAATAGCTCAAGAACTATTTTGTGAAAGCTAGTACAAGTGACACAAAGCACACTTGCACTTATCGCAATCAAGATGGACATACTAGTTTTTCACGCTTTGTAAAGAAAAATACATATTTTGGTAGAAAACTAGCTTGGGTAGCAAAGAATTCAAAGAGTAACCCCGAAGGACCCAAAGTTATGTGGGTACTGAAAATCCATACTTGAATTTTTGTTATAGGAACAAGTAAGAAAATGGGTGCTCCAAAAACAAAACCAATGATTTTACAAGCTCTAAACTTTTACAAAAAAATAATGGTGGATAATTTCTTTTGGAGACAACACAAAAAGCAAGATCATGGGCATAAGTGATTTTGGAGAAAAGCATAAATGATGTTGTTGTAGGTTTGGTATTTAAGTTTGAATGATTAGAGTTTAACGAAAAATCAAAAGATGATGATTAAGTTCAACCTCAACACATAGGAGACGAAGAGTTTTTGCAAGGATGGTATGAGTGATTTTATTTGAATTATTTATAAGTAAAAATTTGATTGACATATTAATCGCTTTTATCTGATTCAAATAGCTTGCACAATGCATATTGCTTCAACTCTTATATTTGTGCAAATACTTGATAGTTTTTATATGATAAACACCATGCATAATTAATTGAATTATTTTATCTATATTGGTATTGTATTTGAACTCAAAATGATGTATTACTTGAATTCATTGTTTATACTTTGTAACTTTATCATTTTGCATTTTTACGCACGATTTTTTTTATGGAAACAGTTTTTTTTTTTTATGAATATCACATATAAGATTTTCAGTAGCTTTTAAAACATACTTTGCTATGTCTTATCTTTTCTTAATATCTATTTCTTATGGTTGTTTAAACTTGGATAACATATCATGCTTGGATTGGATACTTGTTATTAGTTGCTTATTCATATTTTTACTTTACATTTGTTAATTGGTATCAATCTTATCATTCATGTTTACGCAACTTTTTATGATATCAAAAGGAGAAGATGAATGTATTTTTGATTTAAATTATTTCAATTGATATCAAGTTAGTCATTTTATCTTTGATTTATTGCTATACTTGGTATCAACTTGGTATAATTTTTCAAAATACAATTAATATCTATTGGCATAGTTTTAATTGGTGTCAAACTTGGTTATTCTTTTTTTTTTTTCAAATATAATTGGTAATTTTTTTTAAAAAATAATTAGTATCCATAATTGATATCTCTCATATATGATTGATCTTTTCTTACTTTGATTTTTGACATTTTGATCATGATTCATATATTGAGGGGGGGTATATTTATAATTTGCTTGTGCTAAATTCGTCACTATCATTTTCCATAAATTGTGATATGCTCTTCATAGTTTGATGAAAATGAAGAAAAAGAAATTCTTTCACTTTTGTGCTTAAATGATTTTAATTTCTCCTCTATGCTTTGTGATGATTATACTTGGAGAAATATATTATCAACAAGTGAAATATTTAAAACTTTCGTGATCTTGATTTGATGAGACTTTTTTTTTTTTAAAACATAGAATATGCTATATTCTCATATTCTTTGGCATCACATTGTTGTTCAATCTTATGTTTGATATTGTTATTCTTATTTTAAAGATTATTCAATCCTAGCTTCCTCTATATCTCCTTATTGCTTAATTTGTCATATTATTTTTTATATGGAGAGAAAATTGTATGAGTATTACTCTTTTATATACTTTTGTCATGAATTCAAATGGAGAAAGTAGTATAGTGAATTCATATGAGGAGAATCTTATTTTAAAGATATTTTTATGCAATATCTAGTTTGATATTTGTCTCTATCTTTTTAATGATGTCAAACGGGGGAGAATAATGTTGATTTATGAATATGAAGAGAAAAGATTCATTTATGAGTGTGCATAGTAACTTTGTTTAGCACACATTTCTAATTTTCTCATAATATGCTTATGATGCTTAATTGAGTTAAAAATGGAGAGCAAGTCCCTTTAACTGTGTCAAACATATTTTGAGGTGGAGCTTAAAATATGGTAAAGATTAAGGTAAACTTGTCAAATTTCATATTTTCATATCCTTATTGCATATTTTCTTTTATCTCATAAATCAATGTTTGTCATCATCAAAAAAGGGGGAGATTGTTGAGAAATTAAGATTTCAATCTTACTTGCTCTTATTTTAAAGATAACAAATATTTAATTTAGTACTAATGATTTAACTTGAGTGTGTAGTGAAATGGGTTTAAAGTTCTACCTCAAGTTAATCAAGGAATCAAGTTTGAAGATGGATACATATGTACATATTAGAATCAAGCTTGAAGATAAACAATCAAGATACAAGATCGTATCTAGATAAGCTATATTCATACTTAGTCTTATATTTGATTTAGCTCATTGCACATAAATTTTCTTTGCATTAACTCATACTTTTCAAAAGAGTTTTTAAACTATCTTAAGCTTAAAATGGTTATTTTATCATAGAAGTTTGAAAATAGAAAGTAATGATCTCTTTTTATGGGAAAATATTCTTTAAAATATGATTTTTTAAGTTTAAATAAGTTGCAAATATATTTGAAATCATAATTATTTGAAATAGGCTAAAAGAAGATTTTCTATTTGCAAACAAGAATGTGTTTTAGGATGAATACTTTCTAAATTATTGTTAAATATCTTTGTGAAACTAAAACAAGTTTGCAATAGCCATAATATTCTCGTCAAATTAATTTCTAATGTTTTTAAAGTGTTCAAAACAAGTTTAGAAGTCATTTTTTGAAAAACACCAAAAGCTGTTAAAATCTGAAAATGCTAAAATCCTGTCAGAATTTGAAATACAACCAAAAATGGGTTTGGTCGGCTAAAATCATATTTTGGTCAATTAACAGTGATTTCTGGTCGACCACTTTTTAGACCAGTGGCCAGAAATAACCGTTGGAGCTGAACTAGCGTGTCAAACTTCAACGACTATATTTTTGGTCGACTAATTTTAATTTTGGTCGATCAAACATTTGGTAGAAAGCTAATAATAGCTATAACGGCTAATTTTCTTGGATATCTATATATAGAACCTCATTTGATGGCATTTATGAAAAGAGTATGAACTTAAATTGATATTCATCTACTTAGAGCACTCAGTTGCACTTTCAAACCATATTGAGCCAATCTTAGAGCATTCATTGTGCATTGTTCTTAAATTTCCTAAGTCAAAATTGAATTAATTACTTTGTAAGGAGAATTTATGAATGAGTGTTCACTCTTGTTTATTAAAAAACCATTGAGGGTGAGGTGAGATTGCCACCGGATTCATAAACAACTCGATTTAGGTGAGGTTGCCACTAGAGTCATAAACAACCCGTGAGTTGATGAGATTGACATCATTGTCTAAACAATCCGTATAGGTGAGGTTGTCACCTGAGTCAAAATAATCCGAGGTTAGGCATGATAGAGCTGGAGTCAAGAATATTGTAAAGGCTAGGGTGTGTCTAAGAAGAATTCACTCTGTTTGTAAAAGGGTCAGTCAAACCCATAATCTTGATCTGATAATGAAAGCTCAAAGCAAATTGCCGAGGACTGGGGACGTAGGCAAACCGTTGTGTTCGTCGAATCTCGTAAAAACTGAGTTTGTACTTTTTCTATCCCTACACTCTTTACTTTATTACAAGCTATTTAATTGAGTATTTGATATTTAGTGTGTTTAATATCCTTGCTATTATTGCTAGATGTTTAGCATTGTTGTTAAAATGTTTCAAAATAGTGGTCTATAGTTTTGAATAGCTGAAAAGTTTCTTAAAATGTTTTAAAACCCAATTCACCCCCTCTTGAGTTAGCTATTCTTGGGATAATAATTTGATGAAGACTTTTTGATCTTTGGTGCTGTGTTTATCTACATTAGTGGAGATAGATTTGAAAAGCGAACTTATGGAACTTGATTGTTATCTTTGAGATTTTGTGCTTAATATATGTTTGCATAAACTTATCCAGATTTCACTAAATGATACGAGAAAGATATGTATACACGCACATGAGAAATTCGATCTGAAATGGGATGTGTCTTGAGTTATTCTTAATACTTGGTCAATATTTGCACTTTTCTTTAAGTTATATTATTATATGAGTATTAAGGAACTAATTGGAAATCATCAGCATCGGTATAATACCTTTCGTTTATTTTTAGGTATCTTTATTTTTCTTTTGCTAGAGGACTAGTAAAATCTTAAGTTCGGGGGTGTGTTAACTCCATAAAATTGGGTTATCTAGTACTAATTTGCCCTAAGTTTTGCTATGTTCTTTTCTATATTAATTTGTTTCAGAAGGTTTTCTTATTGTTTTGATGTTTTATTTGTTAATATTGGTAGGAGAATAAAATAAAAGTGTTTGATGTAAAATGAGATGAATTTTTTCCTTCCAAATGGATTTTCCAAACTATTGAGACTGAAGTTGAATTCGATGCGGTCATAACACAATGAAAATGAGGCAAATTGGAGCTCAAACGAAGAAATGGCGCACTCAGAAAACTGAGGTGCCAAACCAGCAGAAAAATGGCGTTGCAGTGCCAACTCTAAGGTAATTTTGGTGCCGCAGCGCCACCCCTGTATCTTGAGTCAAAAATTGATGGTCGAGATCATATTTTTGATGATCCAAGGGTCCAGATTCAGTCTACTTTAGGTTTGCACGAACAATCTCTTTAAAACCCTATCTTTAGGTTTGAAAGAGGCATGTTGGGATAGAGAGAAAGAGATAGTGGTAACCATGAAAGGAGAGGAAGAAGAAGATGAAAACATGCTCCAACCAATTCCATTCTCGATTTCCTCCACTTCTTTTAATTTTCTTGGGAGTTTTTCTTTGTATTTTCCATATTTAGAGAGTGATATTATTGAGAGCAAATCTTTGAGGAATGATTCAGGAGAGCAATAATCAAGTTTGAAGGAGGAGATTGATAATTTCCACGAATACCTTCAAACTCTTCAAAAAGAGAGAATTTTAGAACTCTTTTCTCTTTAATATTTGTATTTCTTGAATTTATTGTATTATAATACTATTGTTCTCGATTTATATTATGAACTAAATTCCATTTTGTCTACTTTTATTATGTGAACCAACTTAGTATTTTGTGTTTGTTTATTTCTCTTCTTTTATTCATAGAATCTAATGTTGAGTTATTTGTTTTATCTTATACTTATTACTTTTATTTAATTGATCACTAAATAGATTGTTGAGTGAAACCTTTGTGAACTTGGGAAGGGAAATTTAGGTTTAGACTTTGATAAAACAACATAAGATTACCTAATTTAGGATAAGTTTGCATATGATAGAAATATACTTATGAGATTTATGCAACCTCTTTGAGAATTACTAAACTTAATGAATCTAGTCAATTTATGTTAGGAATAAGATATTAATTTGTTTAGGTAGTTTTACTTATGTGTTGGAAAGAAGTTTGTGAATACATGTGAATGAATTCTCGATTGACAAGTCTAGTGGATTAATTAATGCAAGAAAGAAATTAGAACATTGAGAGTTCAAAGAATGGTCGGAGAATTAGTAAACTTAAATATTTTTCTTATTACTTTTTTTTATTTATTTAATACAATAACTTAGTTATCTTTATTTTATTTCTTTAAAATTTATATTTTGATTGCTTACATAAAATTAAGATGGATCAATTTTAATGTTTAACTTAGACGTAATAATCAATACTGTGAATTCGACTATTTTAATTTCTAAATTTATATTATTTTTTACCATGTGTATTTGTACGAAACTAGATGACTATAATTTATAGTTACGCACTGGAATCAACTATAACGCTTTCATCTTTTAAGTTCTAGAATGAGGAGGAATGTAAGAGTATATGGGATAGAAGAACACGGTTAGTGGATGGTGCGCCATCTTTCGAGTCAATTTAAGAAAAATGAGTTGGCTCCGATTACAGATTTAAGTACCACCTTTTCAGTTAAAGGTTTTGGCAAGTTTGCCCGAGTTCGTGTGGATATTGATATAGGAAACCCATTCCCAGCTGGTTTCTTCTATGAGAATGAAGAAGAAAAAGTTAGATGGATATCTTTTCGCTATGAAATATTACCAGGTTTGTGCTTTAAATGTGGGTTGCTGGGTCATTCATCGAAAAACTGTAAAACATCGAAAGTTTGAGACTCTTAACTCATGAGGCTTCGGGAATAACAGTTCAATTATATGGCCCCTGGATCCGAGCAGAAGCAAATAAGAAGGTTATTATGGTGGAAGATAAGCCACAACGTCTTCCAGATGAAGAAGGAGAGGAAGTTGTTCCACCATTAATGATGGATTCCAATTCAGAAATCTCTAAATTGCCGGAGAGTGGTAGTCACGCGCAGTGTAAACAGTCAGAAATTCAAGAGATAATGAGCTCGATGGAGTCACTCAAAGGCTTGGGGAAGCGCATGATGTTGGTAATGGCAATGGGCAGAGTTCTAAGGCGGCGGTGCATGGACCTCCTCCACTCGTTCACTGTAATCTGACAGCTATTAATGTCAATCTTAATCAAGTCATTACCAACTTTCGAGTCAATTTAAGAAAAATGAGTTGGGTCCGATTACAGATTTAAGTACCACCATTTCAGTTGGACTTGGGCCCAAAAGTTTAACAATGGTTAACAAAAGCAAAATTATGGACAAACGGCAGCATCTTCAACGCAAAAGCAACGACTGAATGTGAAGGAAAGGGGTAGCAGGTCTAAGGAAAACGTGGAATTTGATGCTAATGATCCAGGAATCCAAATGGCGGAGGAAAATATAGTTGTGGACGAATAAAGATTTGATTGGATAGAGTGTTATGCAGCATTGATTGGAGAATTAATTTCCCAAAAGCAGGTGTTCAACATCTACCTGCAATTGCTTCAGATCACAGGCCGCTCTTATTTAAATTATATTTTTTTTTTATGCAAATTCCTACCCACGACCCTTTCGTTTTATGGCAATGTGGAGTCGTGAGCCAACATGTAAAAGATGTAATTGAAGCAGATTAAGGAAATGGAATTCCCAATATTTTGGATTCTGTGGGAAACGTATTATAGAAGCTGAAAAACGACTTGACGATATCCAAAAGAGGCAGTGTCCACAGCAAGGAATTCAATTTTGGAGCAAATGACTAGAGCGGAGTTACAAGAATGGCTTTTGAGAGAAGAAATTTTATGGAGACAAAAGTCTCGGGAATTGTGGCTTAAAAAAGAAGATAAAAATTCTAAATTTTTTCACACATCCACGCTTTATTAAGCGCAAAAGTAATTTGATTGAGACTTATAAGGGATGATGATTACATCTGGTTAACAGGGAGGGAACAAAGTGAGTAATTTTCTCGTGTCTAAACTCCGATCTCAATTTAATTCTTCTAATCCTCCCTTTCCAGACGGATTATCTTCTCTCATTAGTCCTGTGCCATTCCGTCGTGTGAAGAAATTTTGCAAGTTGTAATAGTTATGGCTCCGCAAAAGTCCCCTGGACCTGATCCCTTCCAAGCAATTTTCTGTCAAAAANTGTAAGCTTATCTGGCAATGTATATCTACAGCATCATTTTCTATTCTACTGAATGGAAGTTCTTGGGGTGCTTTTAAGGCTCAAAGGGGTCTTCGAAAAGGAGATCCTTTATCTCCATATTTATTTATTATCTGTGCATAGATTTTGTCGAGATTACGGATGCAAAAGGAAGGCGAAGGAAAATTGCATGGTGTTGGAGTGGCTCGATCGGCCCCAACTATCTCTCATCTCTTATTTGCGGATGACATCCTTTGCTTTTGTGAAGCTACTGCAAGAGACTTGAGAACTCTTAAGGAGTGCCTCGATACTTTTTGCCTCTGGTCTAGTCAAAAAGTTAATGAGACAAAGTCAGGGATTTTCTTTTAACCAAATATTTCAACTCGTGAACAATGGGTCTTGACACAGTTAACTTGGGAAATAAACTCTTTGTTGGGCGCCAACAAAAGGGAGAGTCTTGATAATATTAAGCAAAAAAGTGAAATCTAGACTTGAAGGGTGGAAAGCAAAGCTTCTCTCTGCAGCAGGAAGGCCAATACTCATAAGATCAGTGGCTAACTTTATTCCAATTTATAATGTCAACTTTGAAGATTCCTTCCTCTGTGTGTAGAGAAATGGACGCGGTATTTCTTAATTTTTGGTGGAAGAATGACCCTAGTAAGCGGGGGTTATGCTTGAAAGCATGGGATGAATTGTGTCAGCCTAAAGAAATGGGTGGACTTGGTTTTAGACGATTTGAAGATATAAATAGAGCTTTACTTGCTAAGTTGGGGGTGGATGATTCAAGAAGGGAATCAGAACCTCTGGGTACGAGTACTGAAATCCAAGTATTGTAGAGATGCTGATTTTCTCCACTCTCGGATGGTTAGCAGATGTTCGTGGGGTTGAAGAGGTATTCAAGGAGTTAAAGAGTTGGTTAGTAAAGGTTGCTGCTTCGTCATTGGGTCAGGTATCACAGTAGATATTTGGAAAGACCCGTGGGTCCCTTGGTCATCAGATTTTCGTCCTCACCTGAGAAATCCTTTAAGTTTGAGGGAAAATTATAAAGTTGTAGACTTGATTGATGAAGACTTAGGCTCATGGAATGTTGCATTATTATCATAGCTGTTTGGCGATGAATCAGTTAATCATATTTTGAGAATTCAATGGAATAGTTGAGATGGACAAGATGTGTTGGTTTGGATGGACTCTAGTTCGGATAAATTTTCAGTTAATTCCGCTTATTTACTTGATCATAGAGAGAGATTTCATATGGATGGAAGAGGTGTTTGGAAGAAAATTTGGAAATCTCATTTGCATGAAAGAATCAAGCTATTTTTGTGGCGTATTATAGCAAATGCATTACCTGTTAGTGTCATCCTTGCTAGATTTTTGCCTAATGTAAAGTAATCTCTGTCCCTTTTGTGAATCTGAGGTGGAGAATCTAAATCATGTATTTTTTGAGTGCCACTTTGCTAAATTTATTTGGCTGAGCAGCCTTGTAGATTGTATTTGGTCAGATAGAATTAGAGAATATATATTGGACACTTTGGATTATTTATTTCATCTTCACCAAAATAATTTGCCCCATAGCCAACAAAATTCCTTCACTTTGTTAATTTGGAGTGCTGTGATCTTGGAGCAAATTTGGAAATACAAGAATGAATGTGTCCATAATATGGTGGTAGCTAGCTCAGAGACGGTTCTTCGTGTGTGTGCAAAGAGGGTATTTGAATTTCAAAATATTGCAGATGATTTTATGTCCTCTATTTCTAGTTCGCTCAATGTGTATAAAGAACAGAAGTTTTCACCTCCTGGTATGATTAAGCTTAATGTGGACGCAGCATTAGGCAAGAACATTTCTTTTGTTGGCATTGCTACTAGAGATCATTTTGGCAAACTAATCAAGTGTTGGATTTTTAAGGGTCCAAATGCTATTCCAGAGGTTGCTGAAGCTTTTGGAATGGTCAAAGCTCTAGAGGTTGCTCTTGTGGAAGCATGGGGAGGCATGATCTGTGAAGGGGATGCTCAAGATGTCATTAAGGCTATTAATGGAAATCCTCACTCTTTATCTTGAGAATCTTTGACATATATTTCTAAAGCTAGAGTCACGACCCTAGCCTTAAACTAGACAATTGTACGGTACTTAGCATAGTCCGTCACACCGAGTCAGCCTACTAATACTCAAAAAAGGGACTTAAAGTAAGCTTTTGAGATAAAATGGTAAGGATGAGAGAGTTTAGGTGAATGAAAGCTTTGTATTACTTTTAGAATGCTTACAACTCTCACAAATGGGACTTGTGTACAAATGAATCCAAAGGGTCCTCTATATAGGTAAAGTCTAAACCAACTAACGGTTATAATCGTGCCAAGTGGCATGATCTTATAAAAGGTCTAGAATATTCTCAAATAAAGTGATAATATCTACAAAGATATTTACATAGAGAATTCTAGAACAAACATGGTCTAGATCCTTCTAAGAGGTTCACCCAACATCTTGGCTCTTCTAAGTCATTCTAGGAGCTTCTAGGATTGTCCAACCTATCTAGCATCATCTGGTCTTGTCTAGAACCTTCTAGGACTTCGTAGCGCCAACTAGAGTCTTCTAGCATGGCCAAGACCTCTCTTAATTATTCTAGAAGTTTCCATCACGTTATAGGGTCTTCCTCAATCTTTTTGGGTGAGCAGTATATATAGAGGATCTTAGAGCCATGAGTAACAATATTTGGATTTTGGGAAGCCAAATGAGCAGGGTATAACACTCTTCTCCACTCAAGTTCGCGACATCCTCGTCGCACCATCGACTTTGAACCGCTCGATATGATTTTTGAATTGCCACAAAGCATCTTCATGCTCCCAACTAGCCTCGGCCTTGGGCAAATTCTTCCATTTCACTAAGTATTCCCGATAATTAGGAACACCACGTCGGCGGATCAAGTGATCAGCCAAAATGCACTCTACCTGTTTATCAAAAGAGGTTACCACCGCAGTAGGAGCCCTTTTAGATTCGCCCTTTGAAGGATCTCCCTCATCTCCATGGTAGGATTTTAGCATGCTAACATGGAAGACAGGGAAAATTTTTAATTTGGCAGGGAATTGAAGCTTATAAGAGACCTTACCTACATGCTTGAGTAACGGAAATGGTCCCTCGTATTTGTGCACCAACCCTTTATGCACCTTCCTTAAGGTTTTGAATTGTTGGGGTAACAACTTGACAAGGACTAAATCCCCCTCCTAGTACTCAACGTACCTCCTCTTTTTGTCGGCCCACTTCTTTATTCTTTTAGAAGCTTTGTTCAAGTAGGCTCTAGCCAACTCTGCTCGTTCATGCTATACCTTAGCAAACTTGAATGCTACAGGACTCTTCCTACCGTAACTAGTCGCTAAGGCATGTGAGATCATAGGTTGTTGACCCATGACTATCTCGAAGGGACTCTTGCCCATAGACTCACTCCTCTGGAGGTTAAAGGAGAATTGGGCTACATCAAGTAATTTTACCCAATCTTTTTGATTAGCACTCACAAAGTGCTTCAAATATAGCTCAAGCAAGGCATTCACCTTTTTCGTCTGGCCATCACTTTGGAGGTGATAGTTAGTAGAAAAGTTCAAGTCTGAACCTATCAACTTGAACAATTCTGTCCAAAACCTTCCAGTGAATCGAGGATCACGATCACTTACGATGTTTGATGGGACTCCCTAAAGCTTCACGACATGCTTCATAAAGAGCCGCACAGTCTCATCGGCAGGACAATCAGGTGAAGCAGGTATAAAGATGGCATACTTGCTGAAGCGATCAACCACCACTATAATACTGCCAAAGCTCTCCGACTTAGGCAGGCTAGTGATAAAATCTATGGAAACACTCTCCCACGGCCTCTCGGGAATGGGGAGAGGTTCTAACAATCCGCCTGATGATTGTTGTTCCACTTTGTCTTATTGGCACACAAGACAAGTTCGTACATAAGCTTCGACATCATCCCTCAGTTAAGGCCAGTAGTAGATAGATTTGATAAGAACAAGAGTGCGTTTCTGACTTGGGTGACCAGCACACAAGGAATCGTGACACTCTTTGATAAGCTCTTTTCTTAAGTTCCCCTACTTAGGCACATAGAGTCGATTGCCTTTAGCATAAAGAAGTCCGTTGCTTAGCCAAAATAGTATTGTCTTTCCTTCCGTCACTAGGGGTAGCATGCTCTTTGCAAGAACATCGTGTTCCAGTCCTTCCTTGATTTTCTCTATCAAGGTGCATCAGGCCTGCTTAGGGCAGCCAGTTCCGTCTTTCTGCTTAGGGCATCTGCCATCACATTAGCCTTCCCGGGCTTGTATTCAAGCCTGTAATCAAATTTTGCCAAGAAGTCTTACCACCGAGCTTACTTGAGACTCAACTTTTTCTGAGTTTGAAAGTAGCTTGTGGCTACGTTGTCGGTCATGATTGTGAAGTGAGTACCCAGCAAGTAGTGTTGCCACACCCTTAGGCAATGAATGACGGCAGTCATCTCTTTTTCTTGCACTGTGTAGCGTCTCTCAGTGTCATTAAGCTTGCGGCTTTCATAAGCAATTGGACGTCCTTCTTGCATAGGTACTCTACCAATAGCAAAGTCAGAGGCATCCGTATGTAGCTTATATGCCTTTGAGTGATCGGGTAAGCTGAGAACAGGCTCTTCGCTTACCGCCCTCTTCAAGTCTTCGAATGAAACTTGACACTCAAATGTCCAATCCCAAGACTTATTCTTCTTGAGCAGGTTAGTAAGTGGCGCTGCTCTTGCTGAGTAGGACTTGATGAATCGCCTATAATAGTTCACAAGTCTGAGGAAGGATCTTAACTCTGGTACCTTAGTAGGGGGTTCTCACTCTTGGATGGCTTGCACCTTGGCTTTATCCATCATAAGTTTTCCATCCTTTATCTTATGCCCTAGGAACATCACTTCCTCTTGGACGAAGGAGCATTTCTCCTTCTTGATAAATAGATGATTTTTCCTCAAAACCTCGAACACCTTCCTCAAATGTTCTAAGTGCTCTTCCATGGTCTTGGTATAGATGACTATATCATCAAGATAGACTACCACGAACTAATCGAGGTACGGATGGAATAACTTATTCATGAGGGTGCAGAAGGTAGCAGGTGCAGAAGGTAGCAGGTGCATTGGTAAGACCAAATGGCATGACTAAGAACTTATAAGCACCATACCTTGTCACGCATGTGGTCTTGGGCTCATCCCCCTCTATTATGCGTAGTTGGTAGTATCCTAAGCGTAGATCAAGCTTTGAGAAGTATCTAGCGTTCCCAAGTTGATCGAACAAGTCGGCAATAAGTGGAATGGGGTACTTGTTCTTCACCATCACTTTGTTAAGAGCCCGGTAATCAATGCACATCCTTAGTGAGCCATCTTTCTTTTTCTGGAACAACACCGGGGCACCAAAAGGAGCTTTGGAGGGCCTGATGAAACCTGCATCAAGTAACTCCTTTAGTTATTTCCGGAGTTCTGCTAACTCCGGAGGGGCCATTCGATAGAGACTTATCGCAGGTGGCCTCGTGCCTGGCTTAAGCTCAATTTCATGATCCACCTCCCTTCTAGGTGGAAGTTTCTTGGGTAGGGCATCTGGCATCACATCTTGGAATTCATCCAAGACAATTTGCACCTCCATGGGCAGGTTACCCTGAGGTTTCAACTCTTCATCATCTTGCTCCTTTAGGATGACCAAGTAACTCTCCTCCTCTCTTCTCAAGCCTTTCTTGAATTGAAGCGCAGAGAGTACTTTATTTCCCGCTTTTGTGGACTACTCCGTTGGTACCACACAAGCCTTTTCACCATCCATGATGCATATAGAGTTGTCAAAAGGAACAGGAAATGCCCGCGCTGCATCGAGGAATTCTAACCCAAGCAATACTGTGAAATCATCTATTGGCACCACTGATAAGTCGACTTGGCCAGCCCATGCACCTAGGCTAGCTTTAACACTAGGAGCAACCCATGGATAGGGCGTGCTGCTGAGTTTACTGCCTTAAGGGAGTCTCCTCTATTGGACACCATCAAACCCAACCTTCTAGCTTCCTCAACAGAGACGAAGTTATGTGATGCACTCGTGTCAACTAAGGCTTTAGTGGCTTTGCCATTGATTATTGCATCCACAAAGAGTAGGCTCTTAGCTTGTGACTTAGGGGCCGATCGCAAGGTATTAAGGAGTTGCAAGGAACCAACATGTGCACCACTATCTTCTCTATCACCTCCTTCTTAGCTTGGTTTAGAGGCAATTAAGGCATTGAGAGCTTTCTTCTTAGGATACTCGCGTGCCCAATATGGTCCATCACAAAGAAAGTAGTTGACTCTTGGCTTAGAGAAGTCACGGTCTTCCTTTTCTTTGCCCTTGTTTTTGTGCCTGTAGGAGGAACTATCTTTGTTCCATTTTCCTCATTTTACTTGTTCTCCCCCACTCTTTGCTCCACCACCCTTCTTGTTTTTGGCCTTAGAAGGGTCATTGTTGGTAGAGTAATTAACAAGATTCTCAGCTACCGCAATAGCATCGGCCAAGTCTTGGACACCCCGACGCTTGAGCTCTAACTTGATCCAATTCTGAAGACCATCCATGAACAAGAATAGAGCATCTTTATCTAAAGTGTCAGGGACTTCGAGCAAGAGTGTGGTAAACTCTTTCACGTAGTCTCTAACACTATCAGATTATTTGAGGTGGCGAAGACGGCCTCTCGCCTCCTCTTCAGCATTCTCGGGGAAGAATTGTCTTTTTAGCTCTCTTTTGAAGTCATCTAAAGCGGCTTTAGTGCACACCCTTCATTGCATCTCCCCGTGTCTCTACCTCCACCATAGCATGGTGGTATCAGTTACGAATTTTACTGGCATCGTCCGTCATACCGGCGGCCTCAAAGTATTGTTCGAGTCCCCATAGAAAGTTCTCAACTTCCTTAGCATTGCGAGTACCATTGAAATTCTTTGGTTTAGGTACCTCAACCTTCCTTGCCTCAATGGTTATTGTGGTGATCACCCCCGTGGCCACCGCTTGCTTGCACAAAGCAAGATCACCACCCATCTCATCTACTCTAAGTAAAACATTAGTGAGTTCTCTTTGGATGAGATCTCGTACCTTGGCAATCTCTAAATGAAGGGACTCAATCTTGTGCCTTAAGTCGGTCTCTAGCCCACTAAGCGCATCTTTGATGCTGCTATGGATCTCTGCATCCTCAGTCTCAAAACCGTCGCAACGGCCATCTAGATCGTCTACACGCTCGTTCAACGTACTCAAGTTGGACTCTAGTCGAGACACTCTAGCCTCCAAGCTAGTTACGATGTCCCTCGACTTGCCGCGAGTAGCACCCTTCTTCCCTTCATCACGTCCATATTCAGAAGCACCAACTTCGACGGGGTCAGGAGTTGCAGCCATGGTCTTCATTTAGACAATGGAACTACCAAGATACAACGAGCAACCAAAGCTCTGATACCACGCTGTCACGACCCTAGCCTTAAACTAGAAAATCGTGCGACACTTAGCACAGTCCGTCACACCGAGTCAGCCTATTAATACTCAAGAAAGGGACTTAGAGTAAACTTTTGAGACAAAGTGGTAAGGATGAGAGAGTTTAGGTGAATAAAAGCTCTGTATTACTCTTAAAATACTTACAACTCTCACAAATGGGACTTGTGTATAAATGAACCCATTATATAGGCAAAGTCTAAACCAACCAACGGTTATGATCGTGCCAAATGGCATGATCTTATAAATGGTCTAGAATATTCTCAAATAAAGTGATAATATCTACAAAGATATTTACATAGAGAATTCTAGAACAAACATGGTCTAGATCCTTCTAAGAGGTTCACCCACCATTTTGGCTCTTCTAAGTCATTCTAGGAGCTTGTAGGACCGTCTAACCCATCTAGCACCATTCGGTCTTGTGTAGAACCTTCTAGGACTTAGTAGCGCTAACTAGAGTCTTCTAGCATGGCTAAGATCTCTCTTGATCATTCTAGAAGTTTCCACCACGTTCTAGAGTCTTCCTCTATCCTCTTGGGTGAGCAGTATATATAAAGGATCTTAGAGCCATGAGTAACAAAATTTGGATTTTGGGGAACCAAATAAGCGGGACGTAACATAGATCTCTTATTCAATAAATTTATGAATTGCAATTTTGTCTGGGTTCCTAAAACCTTAAATACTATTGCTCATAATTTGTGTAGGTGGGCGGTTAACTCTTGGCTAAATAGTACTAATCCTACTTTTAGGAGTATTTTGGAGACCGACCACCAAGATTGGCCTTTTTAATTTTGTTGCGATAGTTTTTCACTGTGTAATAATCCCAGTTAATGGTTGATTGAAACTTTCTTTTCAAGCAAGAAATAGAAAATTGATTATAAAATTTGTCCTTTTTTGGAATTTCATTAATTTGTTTTTAAGAATATTAAAATTAATTAAAAATACGCGCGAAAAGAATAGATAAAAATATGACAATAAAACTACCCTTTTATTTAATGTTTAAATATTAAATATTATTTCTTTTCGGACACCTTTAAACATACCTGATAAAATATTCACACAAATCTTATATAGTTCAATTAGTTTATATTATTAATTATATTATTTCAATATGGATCTTTTTAATAAAACATTCACACAAATCTTATATAGGTCAATTTATTAATTATATTATTTCAATCTGTATTTGCTCTTTTTATTTGTCCTTTATCTATTTTTTAATGATGTTTTATTGATACGAGAAAAAAAACATAACCCCACTAAAATCTATAGCTTAGCATTCGATTACTAATAAGGTATTTTGTTTTAATATTTTGTAATATTTATCTTTAGGTTTTTATTTATGAAACAAATCAAAGTTTTATAAGTAAAAAGGGGGGTAATATTTATCTTTAGTTAGACTTTACAAAAATTGAAAAGAAGTTTCGTTCTTCGGTACGTGACTTCGTCATTCGTATATATTAAAATAATTGTACAATTTCATTTTTAGGAATAATTATACAATTTTATATCATAAAATAAACAATTTCAATCTCAGTTCATAAATAAAAAAATTTCAAATGTTCATAGTTAATTTTTTTTTTTAAAAGTGGGGCTTGACTAATGATCTCCACTTATTACAAATTAAAAGAAAATACTTACTACTAACCAATCTTCACCCTACTCGATTATGAATAATAAGCTTTCACGCCTACCCCTTGTGTGACTCGAACCTAAAACCAAGATCATAGGTAATAGGTGCTCTTACTACTTAAGCCAACCCACTTCGTCATGTTCATACTTAATTTATATTGTAGAATATCAATCTTGTTGTAGTTATAATTATAATTACTTTGATATGTGAAAATATTATTTTTAAGGAAATAATATGCATTCTATCCTAAAGGAGAAAATAACAGAGTAAGGAGAAGGTAAAAGATGGGTATACTTACACTTAAGATATTACTATATAGGTGTGAAAAAGAGATTTTTTTTTTTCTTTAAAGAATTTCATAATGGATCATTTTAGTAGTAATGAAATTTTAAAATTTTAGAAAGGGTCTATTTAAAAGAGGATTGGGGAGAGAAAAAAATGGAGTGGCATATATCCACCTAGAGAACTAAGACAACCTATACAATAAAAAAAAAATCAAAATCAAAATCACCGTCAGAAGTAACATTTTGATGCATTTATCAAATCCAAAATATTTGACTCACACTTAAAAGTGTAGATTTAAACTCACTGTCTCAATAAGAAAAAAAAATTAGACTCACTCATTTTGATTTGTCTCTAGTGTTAGGAAATTAAGATCAATCTTTCAGTAACAAATTAATTAGACAAAGAGTAATATTAAGGACACACATGATGTACACACAATGACAGGACATGTGGTTTGAGCCACTCACAAACATAGCAGAGGCCTTATTTTAACAATTATTGATTGCTAAAAAAACTGACATATTATTGTGTGTATGTTTTGTCTGTATATTTTGTGTGTCTCTAGTATCACTCTTAGAGAATTAAGCAAAGTAGCAAAATAGAATGAGAGAAGATAGAAGTATGACNAAAGAATATTAGTAACTTATACTTTTGGGTAGATTCTATAAAAGAAAAAGAAATGTTGACTAACATCTTTTAATCCAATATATATATATATATATAGGTTGTCAATCTAATAGATATTTTTTTTTACCTATTTATAGATATTTTTTTAGTCATTGAATCATCATCTAATAGTGATTCAATGATTATAATGAGATGTATGAAAAAATATACACCATTAATGTTATTTCTCTCTCTTATTTTTTATTATTAAATAATATTCAAGATAAATTTTTATTGGCCTAAATGATACTTATGTATAGGTAAAAAAAAAACAATACCTACTACATTTGTGTCTACATATAAAATATTATATCTAACAGTAAAGAAGTAAAACGAGGCCTTTGCTAACATGAGTCTTAGGCAATAGCCTAAGTTGCCTACACATATTTAGTTAGGGGTAATGGAAAAGAATAGAATGGAAATAATTCCAAAATGACCTAATTCTATTGTTTGGTTAGAAAATCCAAATAGTAAAAATCTTTCCATTGGAATGAAATACGGTGAAATTCAATTTCACTCAAGATTGGGTGGAATAAGGTAGAATAAAATACCATTTAATTAA
>JXTB01000495.1:38878-69656 GCA_002914805.1 Parasponia andersonii
CACTAAAATTTGCAATGACCTGATGAACACAAGATTTTAATTTAATTTAGACTACAGAGGGAAGCTTAATAATCTGAAGAAGAAAATACACAAGGATTTGTTTAAACAACACCCAGCTATTCTATAGTTCAACAAAATTTACTTTGCTACTTCATAAGATAGTTTTATCGGAACTTGAACCCTCCTTGACCACACACTCTCACCCACTCAACCACTCGAGCTAGCCTCAAGTGGCAGTTCAAGAAAACTTACTCGACTTATCCTTTTGCAAGTCAAATGTCAGCTTAACTAATGGACGATGTGCTTTTATTGTTCCGACAGTTTAATATACACGATGAATACCGATTTCAGTCAAAGGCCTCAAAAAGTTTATAAAGTTACTTTATAAATTCATGATCATGTTTCACTTCTCAAAAAAAAAAAAAACGAAAAAAAACTAAATAAATAAATTTATGATCATGTTTCTTCAACCATCCTTTTTCCTAAACTTGCACTCGTAGTGATCATATTTCTTCAACCATCTTTTTCCTAAACTTGCACTGGTAGATTTCATTGTAAGTAGCCAAGGAAATTCAATTACTTTTCACACTCTTCTTCAGTATTTATTATTTAAAAATTATGCATTCATGTTGATCATCAGAATAGGCTAACCAAACAAAAAAAACATAAAGTTCCTACACTTCCTAGTCACCAACAATTTATTTCGAGCACCATCATTTATTACAAGCTTATATACTCTTCACATTCAAACATTTCTCCTTCTGCTGCTTCTAACTCAATTAATGTTCTCAAGAGCATAACTAGAGCGCCTATGGAATCTAGGATCCTTGAAAAGAAAACTCATAATTAGACTTTAGTTCAGTTCTCTTACACTGGTTTCCTGCTTCAGACCTAACAATTTCTGGCAATCTTCTAACAAGAGAATATTAAAAATAGCCTCAATCTCTTCAAATCCTAAAACCCATTTTCCAAGAACTATATAACATAATAGTTCACAGAGGCATTTTCCTACCTCAACCAAGCTAGCATGACCCAATTACTTTCTTTTTGGGCAACCTATATGCTGTATAGTACGGATTAAGTGTGAAAAAAATACTTGGGTAAAATGACTAGTCGAGATTCATCTGGTATTTTTTCTTTACACCTAGTCCTTCAACAACATACAGGTTGAAGGAGTTTAGTGTTAGTAATTATCACCTAGTGTTAAGGAAAGGTTTTCTTAAAACCTAAAAGGTCTGTTGACTGGCAACCAATCAGCAAGCATAAATAATCAACACACCTTATTGGAAATCAACAATCAATCAAGTACACCAATAGACATATATATATATATATATATATATATATATATTTGCTTGAAGATCAAGTCCACCTATACAGTATGTAACAAAATAAATTTGAAGGACCTGTAATGACCAATGGGTCTTAAATTGGAAAGGAAACTGCATAAATAATATTAAAATTTCATGTATTCTCCATAGCATGAATGTAATTAAACAATAAATCGGACAAAATTCTATCCAATAACATCTCACCAAAATCATAACTAATAAACTGTCCAGAAAGCAAATTGGTTATTTTTTCTGCCCATACATCTTCAAAACAATTGACCATAAACAAGGCTGAAACATGATATAGCAGCAAATTGCCATGTTCCACACAAGACGATTTCTACCAAAACAAGAACTGCATGTCAAAAAATGAGCTGAAACTAAGCAACTAATGTTCAAAAGTTCTTTTGCAAGACAAATGATCAAAGAAACCCGTAAGCAAAGAACCATGTTAAGTGAATCCAACTTCATTCCAGTATACAGATCAGAGAAAATAGTCACGCAAAAATAAGCATCTGTTCAACAGATCTTTTTGCAAATCATATCAAGGGGATTTCCACATTAAAATTATACGACGATGGTCACCATACAATATCAAGAACTTTATATATCCTGTCTAACTTGATTTCATATGTTGTCTTCATCGACCAAGACATGCTTGGTGATTAAACATTTTGTTTGTTGGATCATCAAAACACGAAAGTGACAGACATGACAAATTGTGAACTTTTTCTAATGGGCCATAAGCATCTATAAAGCAGTTCAGTCCAGAAAAGAAGAGATGGCAGGCCTTCGTTCTTGCTCAAGTGAAAGCTCAGTCTACTAGCTTAAGCTTGAGTCAAAAATCAAGCAGTGGACATTCAGTGAAAGATGGAAAGGAGAGTTATACTGGAAAGAAAGAATTTGGTTCCGCATCATTACCCCCATTTATGCTGTTCATATAATAGCATGAAAGCCTCTTGGAGAAGTTAAGGATAAGCACATCTCTTAAAGTTTTCTTTCTTTAATCATAGAAGTTTTCCAGCTGTCCCAAGTGCATCTGATCTCATCACTTCAATCAGGACACATACAAAATCAAAGCTTATATGCTAACCCTAAACGTCTATAATAATTATTCATCAATATTGTTATCCCCTGAATTGGGTTCAGCAAAAGCACATTACATGTTGAAAACGAAGTAACAATATCAGACGAATCCTTTCTTTTGCTACACCAGAGAAGATAAAAGAAAACTTACAACTTTTCCATCCCTTTTTGCTTCTTCCAGCTTCTGGTCCCAACTTTCTTTCGTAGTGATGATATTCACATTGCCACCAGAAAACTCAACATTATGATCAGAATCATCTCCGTCGTCTTTAGGCTACAAGAATATTGAAGCAAAACAGTCATGTAAGCGCAATCTCAGCCAGCATAAAGATTACTCTATCTAAGCTACAGCAGGTGCACACGTGCATGAAATTATCAGAAAAATAAAATGAGGTATTCAACAAAATGTCCTGGAGAATTTGTTGAAATGCACTCTTAAAATTGAAATTTAAAAGCTTACATAAGAAGGAAAAAGTGTCCTTCATGAAATTTTATTATTTCCATTTAAAAGAGAAGACGCTGACAAATAAAAATAATGCTATATATCTGCATAACTCAAATGTAAGTCATTTACATATTCAAATGAGACAAATTGACTCATTCAGATTCCATCAGACACTAGAAGTGGAAAAACATTGTTCAGTCTCGGTGTTTCCTTTACGTAAATAGTAAACAAACCATGCTTGACTTTCCTACAATCTAAATCCCGTTTGCACCAGCATAGGGCCATAATTTGTTCAGTCTTCGGATTCCCTTTACAATAGTATTATATTCTTTCTACCATCAGAACGCTTGCTAGCAATCATGCATATTTTTACGGAACCATCTATTTTCTTTTCTTCTTCTTTTTTGCCAAACAAAATCCCAATGTTAATATGAGAATTATCCTTCAATGCTCATGTTATCTTTCATATTTCCACCAAACAATTGTTTCCAATGTCTCTTTCCTTTGTGGCTTGATCATTATACATATTTTAGCCATCAATGATGATAAAGAAGTTTGTTTGGAGTCTCTTAGGGATAAAGTTAAATAGAGTTTAATTCTGTGTTGCTCTTTGTTTCTTTACACTAAAAAGTTCAAAGATTCGATGTTTTCAGATTTAATTAGGGATTCAAATATTTGGTTGCAACTTTAAGATGATTTCTTGTCGTCTTCTTGTATTTTCTTGCCCTTTTTCAATAAATTTGGTCCCTGTTTCTTATCAAAATAATAATAATAATAATAATAATAATAATAATAATAATAATAATAATAGTAGTAATAACAATGGACACTTATATATTGATAAGGAAGCAGTACCTTGGTCATGCAAAGCCCCATACTGATGTCTGAAACCAAAGTAGTGAAAAGCAGTCCCCTGAAATTAAAAGATGGATCAATATCATCAACGTAAATGGATCAGTAAATGAATGCCATCATATTAATCAGGGGTACTGAAAAATAAAAATAAACACAGAATCAAAGCCATATTCAGTAGATACTTCAGCCAACTCCAACCCCCACCGCCCCTATCCAAATCTTAATAAAGCAAATTGAAGCTACAGCATGCCTCGAAAAATGCCGTTATCAAGCGTGATTCAGAAGATATCCTTGGAGAATAAAATCCTTCTTAACAGGAGTAATACTCGACCATATTGGTAAGGCAAAGGTAATTTTTGAGTTTTTAGCCCTTATTCAAAAAACCCCCCATGAAGATTGCTTTCAAATGTATATATATTACTTCAAAATTGCCAATCTTAGTACTTTCAGCCTTTATCACAAACGAAATTTCAAACATTTAGGAATGAACAGAATACATTTTTGAGGTTTCAATTTCTATTTTATGGATAGAATTTTGGCACAAATTCACGAAATGAGGAATGCGTATAGCAAAGGTAACATTAATTCGAATTAAATTTATCAAAATTGGAACCCTAAAATGACAGAAACATCAGAAATACAGAGTAAGGGTCGAATATAATCTAACTTACCAAGAAAATCGATTTCGTTACGCTGATTAATCCACCATGAGAGGTTGGTAATACCAAATTTGTAATGAAACCCTAGAACTAGAGATTCCGCTAGGGACTAAAGCGACGTCGTATGAGGATCTCCTCGACCTGAACGATGAATATTCTAGAGAAGAAAATCTGCATAGAACAGGTCGACGAGAGGCGATACCAGAATAACCAAAACCAAAACCAAAACCAAAACCAATACAATACAATTCTTGTCATGTCTGAACACTAAACGACGTGAAATTACCTTAACACCCTCCCGCTTTAACTAATTCAATCTGTGTAAACCTTGTGCCCAATTACCTTCACCTTGCCTTTTTGGGAAATTGACCTCACTAGTACTAATGTAACGCAAAATTATTTTTTTAGTATTTTTTTTTAATTGACATTTTTAATAATATCATAAATTTAATTATATTTTTTAAAAATTAATCAATAGTTATAATTTGTGTGATCTTCTGTCACGAGGAATCACAAAATACTAAAACGTTACTAAAAAGGTCATTTTTTAAAGCACTCCTAACAAAATTATTTTAGTCAAAATTACTACTATTTATGTCAATTTCTCTTTCTTTTTCTTTGTTTCGTGAAAAGTATGTAAATATGATATCCTTTATAATGCTTGAATGACATGTTTGAAATCCTAGATTGAGTGGGAGATTAGGATTAGATAAAATTATCCTCACGTTTGTGGCCAAATTAGGGGGCATTGGATTAGAAAAAAATAATCCCATCAGAAATTAATCCCTTTACAAGAGGATAATTTTATGAACAATGCTATGGGCGCCAATAGTGCTCAATACTATAATGACGTGTCAGTCAGTTACTAATGATTCTAATTAATAAACTAGGTTACACATGATCCAACTAAAATATAAATATAATTAGCCAGTATCAAACTAATACATCGTATAATATTGAGCATCTTATGATGCCTATAACATTGCTCTAGTTTTATTCCTGATGGAACCTGGGATTCAAAAGTATTAAGTTTAAAATTGTACTTCGTTCTCACATAGAGCTCTGCCTTTTCTTTTATTTCTTGTCTCGTCTCTTTCTTCTCCTTCATTTACTTTTCTTTTCTCCTGTCTTCCATTTTTTTTCTCCTCCATTTTCTCAAATCTTCTTCGACCCTTCAGTCTCAGATATCTCCATTTTCTCAAATCTTCTTCGACCCTTCAGTCTCAGATATGAATGATCCTTTACAAAGGTATAAGACCATTTTTTTTTTTCTTACTTCAATTTCTATTATCCCTATCGTGAGAGCATTCAGTTAGGTGTTATACATGATTTTTTGTATTTCGTAAAATTTTGCTTGAATTTTTGCCTATAAATGGAGCTTTGATATTTTTCTTTTCTTCACATAGGAAGGAAAAATACAAAAAGTGTTTTTGGATAATATTGAACATTGTATTGAATGATGCCGTGAATGTTACAACCACTATATATATACAAGTTGGTAATGAGTAGTGTATGTTGATGATGTAGGTATCAATCTTATACTTTTGTTTTAAAGTTAACAAATATATGATTGAAAACTAAAGAGCTACTTGAGTGTGTAACAATTTGATTAAAAAGATCACAAGACATTTAAAGTGGATTATGAAAACAAAGCTTGAAGCAAATATCAAAAATACAAGATTTAGTCTAAAAGAGGTTAATTTTTAGTTCTTGTATTTGAATAAATATACATATTATATGATCTTGTAATGGTTCAATTTTTTTAAAAAAAAGGATTTTTCAAACTAAAATACTTAATTATTTATATCTTCAAAATAATATTTGAAAATCAATATTAAATATTTTCAAAAAGATGTTATGATTCTCTAATATATCTAAATTATATTAAAATCAATTTAAGAGATCATAAGTTTGAAAAGGAATGAAAGAAACTCGGTTTAAAATGAAATTACAAAACTAGAATTTTTGGTCAACCGGTTGGTCACTTTTGGTCGACCGAATCTGGAGCAGGAAAAGTTTGATAGTTTTAAATATGACTATTACAATAGCACTTCCAATGCTAGTTCATCAGTGTCAATCGAAACACTATTTTCAGTCGAGCAAACGGTCATAAATGACTAGTTTTCACAAAAACTTATAAATAGAAGCTATTTTAAGACTTGGAACAACTTTTGAACATACATACATTGCTTATAGCATCTCTTCGAGTCTTTCTAGCCTATATTTTGTGATCAAACATTCAAATCCTATTTTTCACAAAATCAATTAAGCCAAACTAAATCATATCTAGTATTTGTATTTGTTCTCTCTAAGTTTACATTGTATCAGACACATATAGAAGAGAGAAATCTTTGTTGAGTGTATCAACAACCCAAAATTTGTATTTGTGAGGTAAAATTGGTACAAGAGTCATAAATAACCCGATGCATCAACTCCTTAGATTGCTTAACATACCAATATAAAAAGAACTACTTGGGTTGTCTTCTAAGAAGTGCTTGAATTAAAGGCTTCGGCTTGTCTTTTTACTTGTGGCTCATCCACAAGTTGAGACCAAATGAGGTCTATCCTTTATATCATCAATTGACTATCTCAATGCATGTACACTAATAAAAAAGGCTCTTATCATGATGCATGTACAGATGAGTCGTGATAAAAGTCCAAATAATTATGGTGTCTTATAAATGCCGTGAAAGGCAATCAAAAATCACAATGCCTAAAAAATGTCATGGTTTGTGCCGTAAAATAACAGCATCTTATAGGTGTCGTTAAAGAATAAGTTCACAATGCCTTATAGGCACTATGGTACAGGGCCCTAAATCGAGAACTATAGAGCATTTTGCTCCCTTTTTCTCGCTCAGTCGTGTTCTCTATATCCAGCCGCACCTCTATACTACCACACACCATATTTCTGGCTAAAAAGGTATTTCTAACCTTTTAAACTTGTTTTTGTCACTAAATTGAGATTATTCATTATTTTAATTATGATTTTGACCTATTAATTTGTAAAAATTTTATATTTTAGGCTATATATGAGTATATGATAATTTTGAATCCTTACCTTGTATACACCATTTTTTTCTAGAGAAAAAGATAATTTAACTTATTTTTATCACTTAAATTAGTTTACGCATTGTTCTAACTATGGTTTTGACTTATTAATTTGTGTAAATTTCATATTTTATTTTATATTTAAGTGTGTGTTGATTTAGAACCCTAAATTATGGCACCGTAGTCTGAACAATCTATAGTTAGGCATAATAGAGCTGAATTCAAGACTATTGTAAAGGCGTGAGTATGCCTAAAAAGAATTCAGTCTATTTATACAACGGTTGGTTGAGCTCATAATCTTGATCGATAATGGAAAGCTCGAAGTAAGTTGCTGAAGATCGAGAACGTAGGTAAACTATTGTGTTTATCGAACCTTATAAAAATAGTATTTGTACTTTCTCTATCCTTATCTCTTTTACTTATTTACTTTGAGTTTGTGCTTATTTATTAGCTATTTTTACTTATTTCATTTATCAGTTGCATATCTTATTTAATTAATTCAAAAAGTTTATAAAAGTTTATAAAATCCAATTCACCTCCCTCTTGAATTAGCAAATCTTGAGATAATAGTGTAGGCCAGTTGTCTTAGGGAAATATACAAAGGAATCTTTGGATAGTAGAGCTTTATTACTAATTTTGGATAGTAGTGATATTGGGATCATCTCTAACACCCCCTATGCAAGTGAAAGTAGAGAGGGAAACCACACTGAGCTTGTCACGAAGTCGAATAAAGTGTGTAGCATACAAATGTTTGGTGAAAATATCTGTAGTTTGTTCGAAAGCTAGAACATGTTGCACAAGTAAGGACCTATTGAGAACTTGATCACAGACGAAGTATAAATCGAGTTCAATATGCTTGGTACGTAAATACAAAACAAGAGTAGCACTTAAGGAGACTATGTTGAGATTGTCACACTAGAGAATAGGTGGCTTAGTTTGAGTAATTCAAAGTACCTTTAGGATAGATTGGATCCAATCTAGTTCTACTATGGGATTAGGTTATGATATTTAGCTTCTATACTAGAGTAGGAGATGGTATGCTTTTTCATGGAGCTCCAAATTACCAGGTTATAGCCTAGAAAATACAATAGCTTAAGTGGACTTTCGATCGGCAAGGTCTGATGCCTAGTCAACATCTGAAAAACCATAGAGGTACAAATTGGGTGATCTTGAAAAATATACCTCAGGGTTGATTGTCCCTTTGAGGTAGTGGAGATTCTGTTTCATTGCCTTCCAATGAGTGTCTAGAGGCTGGTGCATATATTGGTAAACTTTGTTTATATTGTAGGTAATTTCGGGTCAAGTGACAATTACGTATCTTAGTGCACCAATGACACTCTAATACAAAGTAAGATCATCCATGGGTGAATCTTGTAAGGCAGAGAGTTGTATACCACTGAAAATATGAGTAGAAATGGAATTGGCTCATAATATCTTAGCATGATCAAGATGATTTCTAATGTACTTATCTTGAGACAATGTTACATATTTGGTATTTGGTTGTATAATTAAAATTAGAAAAACTAGTTAATTAAGGTGTTATATTTATCTCCTAATTAGAGATATTAGGTTTTCCTTATGGGTGGCAACTATGGGTTATCATGATAGGAAACTAGGGTTTGGAGTTTAATTGGAAAACTAAGGACTAGTGACCTCGTTCTAACCTAGGGGCTGAATATGAAAAGGGTAAGCATGAGCTATTATGATGGATGGAATTAGAAATACAATATCAAAGAGTAACAATTAAGCAAACCAGTTAAGGAAAAAAATACAGGTGTTTTTAGAGAACTTGGAGAGAGACTCTTTGCAATAAAACTGTGAGAAAGAGGGTATAATTATTCTTATTCATAGTGAAAGCTTTAAAGAGTAGTTTCACGTAGATATAGGCTTTAATTATTAAACTTGAACCACGATAATTCTCAGTATTACTTTTATTGTTTTCTTATGTTCTTTGTGTGTGCTCTAATTAATCTCTAATCTAAGAGATTAATTGTGTGTGCAATAATTCCATCATCACAACAATTGGTATCAGAGTAAGGTTAAAGATGGTAGTGACTAAATTCGAAATTGAATATTTTGATGGGAAAAGCGATTTTGGGATATGGAGGAAGTGGATGATGGCTGTTTTAGTACAGCAGAAGGTTGCACAAGCGCTAGGTGGAGAAAAGAACTTGCCGAGCATCATGACTAAGTCCGAAAAATCTAAGATATTGGAGACTACCTACAACACTATGATTTTGTACCTAAGTGATATTATACTTCAGAAAGTGAAGAACGAGTCAACCACCGTCGGTATATAGCTTAAGTTGGAGAATCTTTATATGATAAAGTCGTTGATTATTTGAAAGTCAAATTTTTTGGCTTGAAGATGGAGGAAGATAAAAGACTTGATGAGAATCTTGATGAGTTCAACAAATTAGTCATCGATTTGGGAAATATAGATGAAAATATTGACAATGAAAACCAAGCTATGGTTTTGTTAAATTCGCTACCATCCACTTGTAGTCAATTGAAAGACACTATAAGGTATAACCATGAAACCTTAACCTTAGAGGAGTTGGAACCAACCATACGGTCCAAGGAACAAGAGTTAACAGTAGAAGCAAAGAACGAAGGAGGAAGTGAAGCTCAAAACATTAAAGAAAGGCCTGAAATAAGAGACAATAGGAACCGGAACAAGACAAAGTCGAAATCAAGGCACAAGAAAAAAAGCTTTATTTGCCATAAAAAGGGACACTTTAAAAGAGACTATCGCGATAGAAAAGAAAACAAAATAGGAAGAAAGTCGATAATAGAGATGCAAATGTAGCTGTTGAAGGCTATGAAAGTGCAGAAGTTCTCTCAATTATAAAAGACAATACTCAAGAAGAGTGGATACTTGATTCAAGGTATTCCTATCACATGTGTCCAAATAAATCTTGGTTTGCTACCTTCAAAAATATGAATAGAGGTCAAGTTTTATTGGGGAATAATAAGCTATGTACAGTGTAAGGGATGGGTTCGGTGAGGATCAAGTTAGAAGATAGAATGGAGAGAATACTCCATGATGTTCGATATGTGCCTCAATTGAAATGAAATCTGATTTCACTTGGTATACTTGACTCTAACGGCTGTAACATTAAAGTTCAACGTAGAGTATTGAAGATTTCTAAAGGCTTACTAGTACTCATGAAGGGAATGCTACAAAAAGGCCTTTATGTGCTACCAGGGAGGACTCTAATAGGAGAGGCAGCAATTGCTAGTGGCATAGCAATTGAAAAATCTCAATTGTGGCATAGGAGACTTTGGCATATTAGTGAGAGGGGGCTCGATGAACTAGGGAAACAAGGACTTCTAGGAATTTACCAAGCTAGAATTTTATGAGGACTACATATGTGACAAGGCAGCGGGAATTAAATTTGGTAAAAGGACTCACAATACTAAAGGTATCATGGATTACATATACTTAGATCTTTGGGGTCCAAACAGAATCACATCACATGGTGGCTATAGATATTTTCTCTCACTAGTAGATGATTACTCAATAAGAGTGTGTGTTTATATTCTCAAACAAAAGAATGAAGCATTTGGGAAGTTTAAAGAATAGATTGTCTTGATGGAAAATCAAACCAGGTGGAAGATAAAAAAGTTGAGAATTGACAACGAGATGGAACTCGATATTTTCAATGAATCTTGTAAAAAAAAGGGGATAGCACGATATTTATCAATGATAAATACACCACAAAAAAATGGCCTAACTGAGAGAATGAATAGAACTATTTTAGAAATTTTAAGATGTATGATGTCATCTTTAGGGCTTTCCAAAATGTTTTGGGTAGAAACAATGACAACAGTATGTTACTTAATCAATAGAAGTCCCTCAACATCCATTGAATTCAAAACTCTAATGGAGAAGTGGTCGAGACACTCCAAAGCTATATCTACTTAGTGTTTGAATGTTTGGCTTTCACTCACATTAAACAAAGCAAGTTAGAACCTAGAGCCAAGAAATGTATATTTGGCTACAAATTGTGGAGCATTGACGATAGCAGAGTGAAGATATTAATATGTCGTGATGTTACTTTAGAGAGTCCAAATTGTATAAGGATACAATAAAATTAAATCCTTAAAATAGAGAATTTGCTACTTATGCAGAGAGTTTGGAGCTTGAGGTAGAGCAATCTAATATGGAGGCTAATGGTCATAATCAAAACAAAGAAAAGCCATCAAGAGAAACCAAAGCTCTCCAAAACTAGCAAAGGTAGTCTTGCGATCAACTTAGAATTGAGAAGAAGTGTAGCAAGAGACAGACCGAGGAGACTAACAAGACCAGCATTAAAGTATGGTTTCAATGACATGGTCTCATTTGCTCTGTCATTGGCTGAAGACTTGGGAGATTTAGACCCAAAAAACTTTGATGAAGCCATTGAAGGAGAAAAGAATAAAAAATAGAGTCAAGCAAACAGATCAATGAATTGTAGGTTGTAAATGGATTTACAAGAAGAAAGAGGGGATTCCAATAACAACACTAATCTGACTCTATCTTTATTAGCACTTATTTGCTACTCTTTCACCAATAATAACACTATTTGCATCTTCTCATATAGCTTCCTCACATACCGTAACAGATTCCTCTTGGTTCATGGATTTTGGTGCTAGTCATCATATCACCCCTAAATTATCTTCTCTCACAAAAGCTGCACCTTATCAAGGGTCCGAACAAGTGTCGGTTGGCAATGATAAGTGCATTAATATTGCTCATGTAGGTAAAGTGCCGCTCCCTTCTTTTTCTATGCCTATTCTACTTAATAATGTTTTACACATTCTTGGTATCACTAAAAAGCTCATAAGTGTTACCAAATTCTTCTTAGACAACCAAGCCTATGTTGAATTTTATCCTTATTTCTTTCTTGTTAAGGATCAGGCTATATACCAGGTGCTCCTTCAAGGCCAACTTGAATATGGCTTTTACAGGCTCATCACTCCCTATTCACATTCTTCTTCTTATTCTTTCAATTATGCTCTTGCTTAAACTTTTTTAGTTTCCTTCAAAGATGTCAACCTATGGCATGGATGTTTAGGCTATCCTATATCTCAGATTATCTCTTCAATTTCTAGGCAATCTTAGAAAATTGTCTTTTGAGTTTTGTTCATCTTACCAATATGGCAAAAGTCACAGACTACCTTTTGTATTGAATTCCTCTAAAGTAATGAAAGTCACAGACTACCTATTGGGAATATTTTCCTATTCAATCTTTATGTGGTGTTAAATATTTTATTTTGTTCATTGAAGATTGCATAAGGTTTTCATGGCTGTACTTATAAATACTAAAGATGAAGCATTTTCTACCTTTGTAAGTTTAAAACCATGGTTGAAATTCAGTTTGATGTTAAAATTAAAAGACTTTAAACAACTTTTGGGGAATAGTATTGACCCATTTCACATTTTCTAACTTCCCATGGTGTATTACATATATTGTCATGTCCTTATACACCAGAACAAAATGAGAAAGTGGAAAGAAAGAATCGTTATATTGTAGAAGTAGGTCTTCCTTTACTTACTCATTGTCATGCCCCATTATACCTTTGGCCATATACCTTTCAAACAACCATTTCCTTTATTAATCAACTGCCTATTACTGTGTTGAAACATAAACCACCATATGAAAGCTTTACTGTAAAATTCCCCATTACTCATTCTTGAAGGTCTTCGATTATGCTTGCTACCATTTTTTACGACCATATAACCATAATAAACTAGAATATTGCTCTAAACAATGTTTATTTATTGGTTATAGTTCACAACATAAGGGTGATCAATATTTTGATCTTTCTACTGGCCGTCTATATATTTTTAGACATTTTATGTGTGATGAATCTTCTTTTCCAAGCCAATCTCACACTACTCATTTCTACTCAAATTCAACCAACTCTTTTAATTCTCATATTCCTTCTTCTATTTCCTCTACTTCTCTTCAGAATTCTTCTTCCTTACAATGTTTTTTTGGTCATACATAGGGATGTAAATGGGGTAGGGCAGGGCTGGGAAATGCACCTCCTGCCTCTGTCCTTGTCCCTAGATTTCATCCATGCTCCCATCCCTATCCCCGAGGATTCCCTAGCAAGGGCAGGATAGGGAATCCCCGCCTGATAAAAATAATAAAAAAAAACTTATTCACGTCTCACTCCTAGAGATGAAATTTCATTTTATCTCTTCATGTAACATCATATAGTGATTTTAAACAAAAATATCATAGAGTTAAAAAAAATATATATCGTGAAGATAAAAGTTTTACTCCAATCTTATTAGAATAAAAAATATACAAAATACCAAAAAAAAAAAGACACAAGTCCAAAATTTGAAAAACACCATGAGTCCATAAACACCATAAGGTAATTTGAGTTATGTTTATATATATAATTTCTTTTAAATAATGTAATATGTATATCGAGATAGGTTTGGGGAAGGGAATGCCTCCCCTAGCCTTGCCCTGACTCTGACTCAGGTATGTATTTATATACTCGATCTCGACTCTGAACAGTTCCCTCCAACCCACCCCATTAGTGGCAGGGCTCCATAGGAACCCGACCCTACGGAGCAAATTGACAACCCTAATCATACTATTTTTTCTTCACCATCTCATTCACCTCTTATTTCTACCCCTTCATCACCACTATCTTCGCCACAAATACCTACCACAACCATTTCCTCTCCTAATCAATCTCTTGATCCATCTGACACTGAACTAACAATACATGATTCAATGCCACTTACTGCTGCCATTTCAGGACATTCTCTTCACAGGCCTCCGGATCCTAGCAATGTGCATCCTATGATCACCCATTCTAAGGCCAAGATTCCCAAATCAAAAGTTCTACTTTACACTAAGTCTTATGAGCCCGACCAAGAGTATACAGAACCTGCCACTTTTAAACAAGCAACTCTAATCCCTTATTGGCCACAAGGTATGGATGTTGAATTTAAGGCCTTACAGAAGAACTCTACTTGGACATTGGTCCAAAACTAGTGATTCACAATATTATTAGTTGCGAATGAGTCTATAAAATCAAGTTTAAACTAAATGGATCTATTGAAAGGTACCAAGCCCGCCTTGTAGTAAAGGAGTATAGTCAAACATAAGGCTTAGATTAATTTGAAACATTTAGTCTGGTTGTCGAGCTTATGACATTTGGAATCATCCTATCTTTGGCCCTCTCCTTTGGTTAATCTTTGTGGCAACTACATGTTCATAATGCCTTCTTAAATGGTAATTTATAAGAAGATGTCTATATGGCTCAACCATATGGCTTTATCGACCCAAATCATCCTAAATATGTCTGCAAGCTCACATAAGCTCTATATGACCTTAAACAATCCCCGAGGGCCTGGTTCACCAAACTCAGTACATTTCTTCTTCATCGGGACTTTAAAGCATCTAGAGCAGATACATCCATATTTGTCTTCTCTTCTGGCTTAGTTACACTTATTATCTTGGTATATATCGATGATATCCTAGTCACGGGAAATGTCAAAGGATTGATTCAAGAATTGATACCTTTCTTGAATTCTCAATTCACACTCAAGGATTTAGGACTTATTTCCTATTTCTTGGGTATAGAAATTTCTACTATAGGCTCTTCTTTATATCTTAACCAAACAAAGTACATGGTTAACCTCCTCAAATAAGCAGAGATGTATGATTGTAAACATTGTCCTACACCTGTGGTCACCAGACACATCCTTGTATGACGGTGACCCACTTGTAGATCCAACTCAATATTGGAGCATTGTCGGTGCCTTATAATATTGAATATTGATAAGGCTAGATCTTAGCTATTGATGAGGATATGGCAAGCACTAGAGTATGGATTACGGATCTTATCCAAGTTTCCATTGGTCCAGTTACAAGAGCACGTACAAAAAAATTCCAAAATGCGTTAAGTGGAATGATTCAAGGGAATTAGGTTCCGGCATGCATATGGAGGCTCATTGATAGAGACAAACGAATTTCTAAGGCCTTAACAAGCTCAATTCAAGTTCAAGAAAGTCCGTAGGCCCATATGGAAGGGAAATCTGATATGTAAAGACATGAACGCCAAGTCATAGCTTACTTTCCTTTTCTGATTTTGGGTAAATTGCCTTAGGCATTTTTAGGTTGTTTTTAGACTAAAAATTTCGTGGCCCTTGGCCTATATATATTGTATATTTTTCATTCAATAAGAACATATTAGAATTCATGAAAATTAAGAGCAATTTCTCTTTGGTTCTTTTCGAACTTATTCGAACTTATTAGATTTCTCTGTGGAGTTCATCCATTGACTTATCAATCGAGTTTTTCATCCTTGATTATGACATCTTCTTTTATACCAAGGTTCGCATCTCTTTATAGGTGTTAGGTCGAGGTTTTTTCATCCAAATCTGATTGTAGAACGGTCCTAGGCATCATCCTTGTTTCGGATTTTATCACAAGTTGGCGGGGTTTATGTCATTTGGTATCAGAGCTGGATTCTAGTCTCAAGTTTAATCTATTCTCTATCTTTTCTTTTTTTGTCAAAATCAGCCCTTATTCTTTCTTCTTTCTTTCATCTAAATCGTCCAAAAAGAAAATATAAACTCGATCTGTTTTAGTCGTAGCCAATTCAGATTGCTTGTTTGCTATTAAATCCGAATTTATATCTTTGTATCTTTCAATTAGCACTTGTATTTTCAGTTATTATCTGGATTCTCAAAAAAAAGAGAAGAATCTATGGCTGAATTAGAGGTTTTTGAGAGTGGTTCAATAAAACGGTCGTAACTTTTAATCCAAAAATGGAAACGACTATTATTATATATCAAATCGAAGCTTATTCCGAACCCAAAATCCATCATTTTCATCACTTTCCAAGCCTTCAAAGTTTTGTGTGCATTTTTTTCCCTTTTTTCTTTGTTTCGCTTTCTTTGCTTGTCAATTTTTAGAAACTGTTATTCTAGATTATTGCATTAAATCCTGATTTGGTTGGTGAGTTTTTTGTGTGGATTGTTGCAAAGAAATTCTGATTATTTGAATTAGTTTGATAAGAACTTTTGAGAAATTACGAGTGGAAAAAGGTAAGAGTGGTGAGCACATAAGAGAGTAAAAGTCAATCTGATATATTCGAGTGAAACACGAGTGAAAATGAGTGATTCATTACTGAGTAAGACACGTGAGAGATTGTGTGAGGTCCTTTCTTTTCTAACTTTATTTTATAGCAAACATGTCAAACAACAAGGACAGAAACAATTCTAGAGATACATCGGGAGTAGGTGATCCAAAACTTCTCATGGAAGCCTTAATTAGTGAGATGAAGAGAGTAATGAGAGCCGAGATGAAGCAGGTTCTTAAGCGAATAGACAGAATAGAGATCTCACATGTGGAGCAGCCACAAATCACTCCTAATATGCATGAAAGAGGGAGATTCTTGCATAGGGAAGTGAAGGCTAAAGATGAAGAGTATTATAGAGATACTTTTGGAGATGAAGATGATCGAGATTCGATTTTTGGTAATAAGAGGAATGTTGGGCAGTTTAGATGAGTTAGAAATCGAGAAGATAATTCTTTAGGTAGCATTAAGATGAAGATTTCATCCTTTCAAGGCAAGAATGATCCAGAAGCTTATCTCGAGTAGGAAAAGAAGGTTGAATTAGTATTTGATTGCCACAATTACTCTGAGATTAAGAAGGTAAAGCTTGTTGCCATTGAATTCTCCGATTATGCAATTGTATGGTGGCATTTTTAAATACTAATGATCTTAAACTTATTTTGCATAGTTCTGTTGTTTCTCTCTTACAGGAATTTGGTGATGTTTTCCCCGAAAATATTCCTAGTGGATTACAACTAATCCGAGGGATTGAGTATCGAATTGACTTCGTGCACAGTGCCATCATTCCAGATTATCCAGCCTATAGGAGTAATTCTGAGGAGACAAAGGAACTATAAAGACAGGTTGATGAAGAAAAGATTCGTGCTATCCAAAAATGGCTAAGTCCAACAAGCGTAAGTTTAGGTATTGGCGCAGTTCTTATGCAAGAAAGATGACCAATTGCATATTTTAACAAGAAACTAAGTTGGGATGCTTCAAACTACCTTATTTATGATAAAGAAATATATGCGTTGGTTCAAGCTTTGAAAACATGGCAATATTACATTTGGGAGTTCGTGATTCATACTGATCATGAGTCATTGAAGCTCCTTAAAGGTCAGCACAAATTGAATAATAGGCTTGCACGATGGGTGGAATTTATTGAGACGTTTCCATATGTCATCCGATATAAACAAGGCGAAGATTTGAGGACAAATCCTTTTCAAGAGGAGGAGAATGATAGGACATGGCAAGCACGAGAGTATGGAATATGGATCTTATCCAAGTTCCTATTGGTCCAGTTACAAGAGTACGTGTAAAAAAATTCTAAAATACGTTAAGTGGACTGATTCAAGAGATTTGGGTTCAGGCATACATGTAGAGGCTCATTGATAGATACGAACGAATTTCTAAGGCCTAAACAAGCTTGATTCAAGTTCAAGAAAGTCCATAGGCGCATATAGAAGAGAAATCTGATATGTAAAGACTTGAACGCCAAGTCATAGCTTACTGTCCTTTTCTGATTTTGGATAAGTTGTCTTAGGCGTTTTTACGGTATTTTTTAGACAGAAAATTTCGTGGCCCTTGGCCTATATATATTGTACACTTTTCATTCAATAAGAGCATATTAGAATTCATTAAAATTAAGAGTAATTTCTCTTTGGTTCTTTGAGAATTTATTCAAACTTATCAGATTTTTTTGTGACGTTTATTTCTTGACTTATCAATCGAGTTTTCTATTCTTGATTGTGGCGTCTTCCTTTATACTAAGGTTCACATCTCTTTATAGGTATTAGGTTAAGGTTTTTTCATCCGAATCTAATTGTAGAATGGTCTGAGATATCATCTTTGTTTCGGGTTTTGTCACAAATTGGCAGGTTCGTATCAGCTATCCTGTTAACAAAATGTGTCAATTTATGCATGCTCCCACTATCGTTCATTAGCAAACAGTCAAAAAGGATACTTTGGCATCTTAAAGCAACGTTACATTACGGTATGTCTCTTCAATCCTCTCCTGACTTATCTTGAGTTAATTCACTGATACAGACTGAGCTAGCTGCCCAGATGACCGACGCAGTACAAGTGGCTACTGCACTTTTCTTGGCCCAAACTTAATCTCATGGTCTTCTTCTAAGCAGCGCATTGTGTCAAGGTCCAGCACTGAATCTGAGAATCGAGATTTGACTATTGCTTTGATTGAATTAGTTTTGACGGAGTTACTTGTCCCACAAACCCAAGCTCCTGTGATCCTCTGTGATAATATAAGCACCATTTATCTTGCTGCAAATCCTGTGATGCATGCTCAAACTCAACATGTAGAGATCGATTATCGTTTTGTTCACGAACGGGTTATTCAAGGTGACCTCATTGTGCAATTCACATCATTAGAAGACCAGCTCGCCGATTTGATGACCAAGCCACTCTCGTCTACCAGATTTGTAAGTTTACGAACCAAACTCACTGTCTTTCTGGGCCATTGCATTTGTGGGGGGATGATAAAGCAAATAAATATAATGACGAAGTTGTAGTTCAAGCTTTGTCCTTTTGCTGAATATTCTTATTCCTTTATTCCATTATATTCAGCTTACACGTGTACAACCTACCCTGAAGGAATGATATAAATACATTCTTTTCTCTTTTGCTAAGCAATAACTTGAGCCGCCACCAACCACGTGCGTACTCTTCCTCTGTTTGCTCTCTTCTCTATTCTATAGTTTTGCTAAAACTTTCAGAAACAATGATATAATAACGAGAACAATAGGAGCGCATGACGATACTTCATCATAATCTATTTTATATTTTTAGATTTGGGCTCAACCTCTTTCCATCCAACAATAACTACTTCTTTGACAGCATGTAGTGGTAGTGCTTACTCTTTAATATGTCTATTACATGTTTAATTATTTGTCACTTTATTTCTATGTTATATGGTATGATTTTTTTTTTTATTCACATGTTCAGGTATTGGTGTTATTTTTCTTCACTTGCTCTAATGACTTTTACTTCTACTTATAAACTCGTTCATATTCTATGCATAACATAATCAATTATTTATACCATGCATAGCCATTACTTTTAGAACACCTAAAATTGGTCGGGACATAATAGCCCGATTGACCAATCTTATTTGGGTTGGGCTACATTGCTATAGTATTAGTATTGTATGTTGTCAGGTCTCTTTTTGGGCTTTTTTTCATTAAATAACAATTTTGAAAATTATTTTTTGTTTTTTTAATCTTTTCTTTTGATAATTTCTCTAATTAGAAAAAGGGTCAAAATACATTTAAATATAAAATCACCAAATTTTATAAATTGGGGATTTTTAATCATTTTTAGTTTTGTTTTCTACTTTTTTAATTTTTAAACAGAATGAAAATTGTTGTCCGATTTTAAATCTACACTGTATTTCGATGGTCAAAACTAGATAAAGAAAGTCAAAGTATTAGATCGCACATCATCGTTATATCATATGTGCGACCTTCCTCTCGTAAAAGATATGCGACCTGTTACAACAATAAAATGAAGCAAGAATCAAAGATTGAGAAACTTGCAAAGGGAAAACAAGTTTCTGTGTGAAGATCAAACCATATGATTATAAGTTGTTACCCAATTTTTTATTGTTAGCCAAACTTATATTTATATTGTATATTTCCCTATTCTTAAAATTGGGAAACGATGAATCATCCTCCTCTATATAAAGGAGACTCAGTCTCATTATTCATCATTACACAATTTACTTCACCATATTTATGCTCTGAAATTCTTTCTTTGCTCTTATTTTAAAACTTCTTGTAATTTTCTAAAAAATAATGAATAACATATACGCATGCTCATATTTTTTAGGATTGAATTATGCTAAAACTCTTGTCTCTCTTTAATTGCTTTTATTTTCTTTATTATGCACATAATTTTATTCAGAGTTTAAATTGTTGACAAAACCTTCGTCAACTGAAATCTTTTTATTTATCAAATGTCAAGCATATTAAATATTCTATACTCGTTATATTTATTGATATTTGTTTTTTTTTTTTGGTATCATAGCCAACGAGAGTATTAGGGTGCTAAATATAACCCATCCTATATATTAAGTAGCTCAACATTTTAAACACTATTAAATATTTTGTACGTTATACACCAAACAAAGGTGTACAATTGAAATAATTTCCTGTTGTAAAATGACTCATTACACATTGTTGCGCATAATGTGGAAGTATAGTCCATTGTACTTCTATATTATACTTCTTTGTATTGTATTTTAGGCTCGACTATTTCTATTTGATGAACTCGAACCAAATTTAATAATAGTGGTCATTTTTTGTGCATATATTATTACACCTAAAATATAAATATAGCATGTGACATTATGTAATAGCATTATAGTACATAATTTATCAAAAACTACTACTTGATATTACCTCTATGTATACTACCACAACCTTGTTTCAACATTCACAAATTTCATAACAAGAGCTTGTTAGAAAATGTGGCTGTTTTGCACAATTGTGAATTGAAGTCAAATTTTGGTTTAAACAATTCATTACGAGATTGCTTTGATGAGTAAAAACAACATTTGTAATTCATTGATTACAATTGCAATTAATTTCCTAACGTAAACAATCACAATTCTCAATATTACGTAAATGATATGATGATATTTTGTAAGACCTTGAAATTTGACATGCTAAATATCTGCTGATAATACTTTTTGCAAGTACCACTTGAAATATAAATTTCAATATTCTTTGAAATAGGTAAACAAATCTAGTTTCCTACAATGGACTCTAGAAATATTTGGTTAAATTATTTATCTCACAGAGAAATCGAAATTAAGATAGCACTTAAATTTATGTCATCTTTCATTAATTATCAATAACAGTAGTTGAAATACATAAGGAAATATCAAGATAACTCCTACTTATTCCAATCAAAATATATTTCAACACTACCTTGAAAATTGATAATGTAATAGTGTCATACTATTCGCGTTTAAAGTCTTAATGCACGTCATTCTTAATAGCACTAATATTATTTTTAATTGATCGTCATAAATTTATTAAAAATTTAATCGCTTTTGTCACGTAGTGTTGTAGCAATTAAATTACTAGTCTACATTTCTCAAACAAGTTTTAAAGCTTATGATAATATGTCATACTACTATACTACGGACCATAGTCTATATATAGTCCACTACTTTGACAAATGCTTCTTCGCATTAGTTATTCCGACATTTCACTAATTGATAGTTTGGCAAATACTACTCTAATGCACTTTGTTGTAAAATTATGCTTAATGTCGTCCATTTGTTTCGGAATTTATGTTTATTTAAAACAAAGATATGTAATCATAGATTAAGTTGACCATGTGATACTATACGTATGTTATATATATGTTAGTGTTAATCAATCAACGCCTCAAAAACAAAGACAAACGACATTAATATATAAAAACTACAACAAACATGATTTTTTTGCTGGCCTAAATCACTAGAAACAAACCATATTGAGACGATATTTATTGGGACGACATTTTATCGTCCCACTACATAATTATATTAGAACGACATATCGGTATCATCCCAATAGATAAAAAGTAAGACCCATTATCACATTATTAATATTGGGACGACATTTGTTGTCCTAATAGATTTAATGTCAAGACGACTTAGCATTATTGTATCAGTTTATTGGAATGAAATTTTTGGCGCTGAACTGATAACGTTAAAATTTTCATAATTCGTTCTATTGACAACAAATGTCATCTTACAAAGGAAAATAATTAATTGACCTGGGAAAAGAATCACGGGCAATTTTTTTAGAAAATTTTAGAATTTATCGGGACAACAAAGTCGTCCCAACAGGAAATTAAAAAACAAATTCAAGAAAAAAAGTTTAATAAAATTAATAATGAGTTTGACCCATTTATTTGTTCCCCATAGTTGCGCTCTGTCCATCTTCTATAACTCCTTGCCTCTGCACGTTTCTGTACACTTTTTTTTTTTTTGATTTTTTTTCGGGAGCTTTAAAGTATGGATTTTGATTTTGATGTCTTCTTCTTGGTTGAGAATGATGGAGGTTCAGAGAAGTGAAGTCATGCGGCCTCTTTTATAGAGACTAGCGATCTCCATAGCCCGCGGATCCAGTCCAAGCTCTGTCTTCCTCATCTCCGACGGCCTAAGGTCTGCTTCCTCAGCTCCGACGACCTAGCTCCGTCGACTTAGCTTTGTTTCATGAATCGTAATCCAAAGCCTTTTTGCGATGCCGCCCTGGGCTACTCGTATTCGCTCTCTGGTGGGTCTAGCTTTCTTTCCTTTTTTCAGTTTTCCCCTCTCTGTTTGGTTGCCTAGAAAAAACCGAGAATATCACAAGGAACTCAAGCTTTTTTTGTTACTATTTGACTTTATTTTTCTGGGTTTTACAGCAAAACTTGTTCTGGGTCTTGTGTAACTTAATCTGTTCGTCTTTTTTTTTTCGTAGTTTTTGAATTATGTTGAAAAAGACTTCTTGCATTTGTATTGTAATATGGATTTGATGTTATGTGGCTATGTGTTTAAACCTTATGACTCTAATTTATTGCTTCATCGTTGTTCACTGTAATGGCTGAGTTAGATTAGTACTTGATAGTAGCAAAGACAAGTTGATGGACGATTGTGCAACTGAGTATAGAGTATATGGAGATCAGTATTAGTACTTGGTAAGTGCGTCTCTCCAATCTCATTGATTTCAAAATGTATGTATTAGATCTGAAATTTTTGAGTTGCTCTTTAGTAATTTGAGGGTTATTGAGCCTTTATAAGCTAAGATAATGGTTGTAAGCACTAACTGTATTATCACTCAATGTGCTCACTATGTGTTTGTCGAATCGTCTAGCTGAAAATTTTCACATTTTGTGGTTGTGATCTGTGTCATTATGAAAGGGAGATGAATACTATGACGAAAGAAATTCAAAATTAAGATAAAGAAACCCAATTGAGGTGTTAATGAATAAAATGCATTTGCCACTTTTTCTAAGTTTAGATGCAGTAGAAATAAATTTATTTATTTTTGTCTTCTTTGTCGTGATATATTTCAAGGAGGTAGTATTGTTTTGTCTGGACAAAACTTTATGACAATTTTATAGTGTATATATGTACAATCTGAGCTGAGCCGTAGAATCTGAGCCGTAGTAGAATATTAAACGTTTATTGGTATGGAGCAATCACTTTTTAATCATGCATATTACATAATTGGTTATCTTAAGGAGTTAAGACGACGAGAATTGAAAATGAAAATTTGAAGAATTGGACAAAATTAAGACGACGTTAGTCTTTAAGAGTATTTGGCAGGTATAAATGATTTTACAGGAGCTTCGGACACTCTTACTTTGAGTTGTTCCTGGTATTGTTCCTCCTCGACAGCACGAGCAGACTCAGCAGGAGGAAGATCCGGATTTGAGCGATGATTAAATCTATGGAGTTTTATTAGTTGTTCTACGATTTGGTATTTAGATAGAGCTTAGTACTTTTATTTACATATTTCGGGATTTTTTTATTTATGTAATTTAAATATTTTGGGATTTTCTATTTATGTAATTTAAATATTTTGGGATTCTATACTTGTTTGTTTTTATTGTAAGGATATTATTGTTAATGATTATAATTCTAGTTGGGGTGTTAATTAATGTCTATTTCATGGTACTTAATGTTAGTTTGAATTTATTTATAATAAATTGCATTAACTAACCCCAAAACAGAAATTCTATTATATTAAAAACCGCAATGCAAATCTATTGACGATTATTTATCGTCCCAATAGGTTTTATATATTCTTGTTTTGAAAAAAGATTATTTTTTTAAAAAATAAAAAACCTATTGGGTTGAAAACTGTCGTCCTACTACAGTAGTTGGATCATGCATTCTCTAATCTTTTAGGGACTATATTTGTTGTTCCAATTAGTATACTTATTAAGATAACATTCAAAGTCGTCCCCAATAAATTCTTATTGGAACTATTGGGACGACAATGTCGTCTCAGTTAGATATTGGGACGATATTCAGGATTATTGAGACGACAAATATTGTCCTAATATGGTTCGTTTCTTGTTGTGAATTTTGTTTTGAGCTGCCAAACAAAGTTCAGAGCTCTCGTACGGAAAAAAAAAAAAGGGAAATCACAACAGAACCCCTGAATATTGCTAACGAAATTACCATCAGCCCTAGATTTCTTTTAGATTATTAATTTGCTTTCACATATTTTGATAAAACTGTCTACTAACAAAGCCGGTTTCAATAACCGGTTTCACCGATTTATTTTGCTCGTCTTTAAGTGAAAGTATCAAGTCCCTCAAAATACACCAAGAGACTAAATTATTCGTCAATTACTAAATAATAATAATAATTTTGTTTTGTTCTCGATGCAGTATTCGAATTCAAAGGTTAATTCTTAAAAAATAAAAATAAGAAAAAAAAAAATAAAAAAAGAAGAAGAAAGAATTCATAGTCTGACAAAGCATTGTGTTTATTCTAGATATTTGTTATAACTATAATACAGAGACGATATTATTCATTTCTTTTCCCTTTGATCATTTAAGCTAAACTTTAAAAACTAATGGATCGACTGGCTCGGAGGAATTTAAATCATCACCAAAACATTTAGGTAGATCCTTAGGTGGTGGAGGAAGTGTAGACGACGGAGTGGGCCCATTCTCAACCTCAAATGCCATAGCAAAGCCCACCGGCATGTGTCTGTCCAGATGGCAGTGCATTAACCATATACCTATACGGATTTAATTATGAGATAACAAATATCGCATTAATAATATTTATTAAAATGAAAATTAAGAATAATTATTTTTAACTAACCTGGATTATTAGCTCGAAACCTTATGACTGCCCATCCACCTGATGGGACACCAATGGTGTTACGAATTTGTGGATTAACAAAGTTGAATTTCTGTCGATCCCGACTAGCATTGTAATTGCCAAACCCTTGGGCCAACACGTGGAAGTTGTAGCCATGGAGATGAATCGGGTGGTTTTCGTATTCTAGAATAGCTGTGTTCTGGAGCACAATCTGCACTACGTCATTGTAGTTCAACTTCTTTACATGCGTCCCTTTTGGTGCGACCAACAACGATTCTTCGTAACTTATACTTAAGTTAGTGTAGTCATACTTGAACGGAGGATGGTCAGGGAAATCAGAGGTGTAGATTCCACTCACGCCATAGAAGAACGCTTGCAACATAGACAACGTGTTTGGTAACACGAATGAGTAGTTGTTCATGCTCGCAGACATTTTCTGCCCAAGTGGGCCTGCACATGTGGTGTTTCCTAAATTGCAAGGGTAAATGTTTAGTCCTGCAGTCACGAACATGTGTTTGTCCACGTAAAGAGGGACTGGCACCCAGTGGGGCCCACCGGACATTCCGGTTAAACTGGTATAGAATTTGTTGGCCGTGGGGGTGTCGTAAAAGGACGGTAGGACCATCTTCACAGGAGTCGTTGATGTGGAGCCGTCGTAGACTATAATGCCTGTTGTTGTTGTTTCGTTGAAGGGCATCGTTCTGGGTACGCTATGGTATGGATAAACTGCAATGTAGTAAGAGCCTACTGGTTGATTGCTAGTAAAAAGGACATCAGTGGTTTGGCCGGGTGCAGTGACAACGACATCAGTGACATACTGATTCGTGTAGGCACCATCGATGCCAACAACTGTTAATGTGTGATTGACTATTTTAAAAAAAAGCTGGTGATTGAGTCCAGCGTTAATTATACGCAGCAAGTAGGTCTTCCCTGGCACCACTTTGAGCGCATATGTATCTGTTAATGATAGGAAGTTTGCTTAGTTTAAAATTGGGTTATTATCGGAAAAAAAAAACCCCGAGTTTTTTAAAATTTAACCCAAAAAAAACCCTGAATTTTCAATTATATCACAAAAAATATTGTTTATGTTGAATTTAATCAAAAAAGCCTAAGTTTATATTTATATCGAATAAAACCTTTTCATTATAAAATAGAATCAAATTAGTCTCTTATTTTTTCTTAGTGTACATTGTTATGCATAACAATCATGCGGAACTATTTACATTAACAAACACTTAATTGGAGGAAAATTATTTCATTTTATATTTTAAGTTAAAATAAATTTTAAAAAATAGATCATAATTATAGAACACTAATAAAATGAAATTTCTTCTTAATCACGCTATATATTCGTTGATTAAATATTTTCTTTGAGTTCAATTTAATTGGATTTCAAACTCTCTAAGTTTTATCTAATATTATTTCTTTTGTTAAAATAAACAAAACTCTAGGTTTTGTTTTCCGTTTTTTTTTTTTTAAATAATAACCATGCTGTGTTTAAAATTGTTCAATGGTTTCCTCAATTCTGTTTTAATGGTAGTTACTACATGTAAATTACCAGGTCTAAGAGTCAAATTCTATCTAACAACTAATTGTTATTATTTAGTCAAAATCGATGATTTGTCTTTAATTTGATTGAAAAATAGCATTAATGTCATTAAAAAGTTAATTAATTTATAACTTAGAGCACCGAATTTAAAACTAGACTTGATACCTGATAGACTACTTTTTTGTTTTCTTTCAAATACTGAATATTGCATCTATTTTATAGAAAATTAAACTAATCTACAAAACAAGATACAACAAAAACAAGGAACAGAATTAGTTGTGTATAGGATGATCATGTATACCAAACATGCATGTCACATATCTATTTTAAAGACCCTTTATATGATTGATTACAAATAAAGACCCTTTATAAAGGGCCGGAAATTTAAACACACATAGTACACGTATTAACAACAACAACAAAAAATAATACCGTGAATTATAGTACGCATCATTTAGCTAGTTCAAAATTAGTCCATATATAAAATCTCCACATATGTCTATTATTTGTGTACAAATTGACCCAAAAAATTCTCATTAATCACTAAATTATCTTATTTCTACTCAAAAATACTTAAAATTCATTGAAAACAATATAACAATAAGCAAAAATCCTCCAATTTGTACATATAGGATAAATCTTTGTATATTTTGAAAATGGAGATATAATTTTGTATAAATAAAAATATAGTATTAAAAGTCGGAGTGAAAGTCATGGGATGATGATTTTTCATTTAATCATTTTTTTAAGTAGATAATGTTGAACAAATTAATAATTACAGCTTACCAACCAGCCGTAATAGGAACAGTGAAAAGGCAGCCGCAATAGAAATAGTAAAAAGGGAAGCCGTAATAGGAATAGTAAAAAGAGCAGCCGCAATAACAATAGTGAAAAGAGCAACCGTAATAACAATAGTAAAAGATGGTGTTCATACCACCCTTTAAGTTCTATAAATACGGAGAGCTTCATCACTTATTTTGCATCCCATTCTAAATCCTCTTCCTTTCTAAGAGAGAATTCAAGCCTAGGAATTCTTCTTAGTGTCCCACTTATTTTCTCCTAAATTGTTTAGAGAGAGTGTTTTCTCCTATTTCAAGAGAGAGATGTTCATTTGTTTTCTCCTTGTATTTAGAGAGAAGTGAGTTGTAATCTCATTTTCATAGTAAAATTCTTCACAACCTTATCTGTGGACATAGCCTAAATTGGGTGAACTACGCTAATTCTTTTGTGTGCCTTATTTTTTCATTTTACCCAAATTTTCTCAACTCCTATTTTAGTTGTGTGTTATTGCTTCTGCAAAGTTGATCTCCTAACAGTGGTATCAGAGCCATTAGTTAGGGCACTGTTCATGTATATGGCACTGTTCACGTATACGGTGCTATTCATATATACGGTACTGTTCATGTATAGTGAAAACGGTGGTAACTGAACAAATCGTGGTGAACAAAAATGGCGGCAAAATTCGATATTGAGAAGTTTAATGGGAACAATTTCTCTTTGTGGAAAATGAAGATAAAGGTAATCTTGAGAAAAAATAATTGCCCAGCAGGTAATCTTGAGAAAAGATAATTGCCTAGCAGTAATTGGGGAAAGGCCTGCTGAGACTACTGATGATAAAAGGTAGGACGAGATGGATAGCAATGCTGTCGCTAACTTACATCTGACACTAGCAGATAGAGTCCTATCGAGCATTGAGGAGAAGAAGTCAGCCAAGGAGATATGGGATATACTAACAAAGTTGTATCAGGTCAAGTTACTTCACAACAAAAATTTTTTAAAGAGAAGGCTTTATACCATTCGGATGGCAGAATTAATAACGGTAACCGACCATATCAACACTCTTAATACTTTATTCTCATATCTCACAATAATGGAGCATAAAATAAAGGATAATGAACGTGCAAAAATCTTACTTCAGAGTCTATCTGATTCGTATGATCAACTCATCATAAATGTGACCAGTAAGACTACAACTCTAGTTTTCAACGATCTTACAGCTGCTGTTCTCGAAGAAGAAAATCGGCATAAGAACAAGGAAGACAGATTAGCAAGTTCACAGCAAGTAGAGGCTTTGACAATGAGAGGGAGATCAACGAAATATAGCCCCAGTGGGAGTTAGAGTCATAGTAGATCAAAGTCAAGAAGTAAGAAAAATATCAAGTATTATCACTATGGTAAGAAAGGGCACGTCAAAAGGGAGTGTTGGCAACTCAAGAAGAATGGAGATTCCAGAGGGAAGGACTACGAGTCATCAAATGCTCAGGGGAATGTTGCAAATACTTCAGATGATGGAAAAATCTTATATAGTGAAGTAACAATAATTTCTAAGGACAGACGGCAGCTCACTGATGTTTGGTTAGTGGATTCAGGAGCAACATGGCACATGACTTCTCACAGAGAGTGGTTTCATATATATGAACCTGTCTCTGGAGGATCTATATTCATGGATAGCGATCATGCCTTAGAGATCGTTGGGATTAGTACTATCAAGATAAAGATGAACGATAGCACTATTCGTACTATTCAAGAGGTAAGATATGTGAAGGGCCTGAAGAAAAATCTATTATCTTTAGGACAATTAGATAACATTGGTTGCAAAACTCGTGTCGAGAATGGGATCATGAAGATTATGAAGGACGTGCTTATAGTAATGAAGGCGGAGAAAATCACAGTGAATCTATACATACTTAAAGGAGATACACTGATGGAAGCGGAGGCATCAATTGCTTCAACGAATTCCGGAGAAGAATCAACGATGATGTGGCAACGTAAGCTTGGCCATATGTCGGAATGAGGCTTGAAGATTCTCTCTAAACGGAGGTTACTTCCTGGTCTCACAAAGGTATCTTTACCCTTTTGTGAACATTGTGTCACAAGCAAGCAGTATAGATTAAAGTTTAGCACATCCAGTTCTAGAAGTAAAAAAGTTCTAGATTTGGTTCATTTCGATATTTGGCAAGCACCGGTAATGTCCCTAAGAGGAGCTAGATACTTTGTATCTTTTATTGATGATAACTCCAGAAGATGTTGGGTATATCCTATCAAGAGAAAGACAGATGTGGTTTCAGTCTTCAAAATATTCAAAGCACGGTTAGAGCTTGAATCTGGAGAAAAGATCAAGTGTTTAAGGATGGACAATGGAGGAGAATATACAAGCAATGAATTTGATAACTTCTATCAATAAGACGGTAGAGAAGGTATCAAGAGGCAGTTCACAATAGCATACACTCCTCAATAAAATGGAGTGGCAGAGCGGATGAACAAAACTTTGTTGGAAAGAACAAGAGCAATGTTGAAAGCTGCAGGTCTACCCAAGACATTCTGGGCAGAAGCAGTCAAAACCGCCTGTTATATGATTAATCGATCTCCATCAACAACGATTGATCTGAAGACACCGATGGAGATATAGACTGGTAAGCCAGCTGATTATTCTCGCTTACATATGTTTGGATGTCCTGTGTACGTGATGTACAACACTCAAGAAATCACAAAACTAGATTCAAAGTCCAGAAGATGTGTACTCTTGGGAAATGCTGATGGAGTCAGGAGATATCGCTTATAGGATCCCACTACCTATAAGGTTGTCATCAGCAGAGAAGTGATATTTGCAGAGAATAAACTGCAAGAGAAGGGAGACGATAGCAGACCAGAAACTACTACAGTTCAGGTAGAAAAGAATACTGAAGATTCAGATTCTTCTGAAGTAGTGCTAGAGCACGAAGTAGAAGAACCAGTCGAGAAAGAGGCTTCTGAAATTCGTTGGTCAACTCGTGAGAGAAAAACACCGGCATGGCACTCGGATTATATCATTGAGAGCAATATTGCATACTGTCTTCTAACAGAGGATGGAGAACCAACAAGTTTCTATGAGGCTACCAAAAGCCCGGATGT